>CAJHQQ010003792.1:0-37734 GCA_905132885.1 Moricandia moricandioides | reverse complement strand
GCCATCTTACTTGTACATGTTAGAAAAGATGAATCCTGGTACCATCACACGATTAGTAGTGGATGAGACGAAGCAGTTTAAGTATATGGTTCTTGCGCTTGGAGCTTGCATCGAAGGGTTTAAGGCGATGAGGAAAGTGATAATAATGGATGGAACTCACCTGAAGGGTGTGTACAAAGGATGCTTCTCATTGCCACTGCTCAGGATCCAGATCATCATCATTATCCTCTTGCTTTTGCGGTAGTAGATGGTGAGAAAAATGCAAGTTGGGAGTGGTTTTTGACTATATTGAAAACTTTGATACCAGATGACCCTCAGCTTGTATTTTGTACTGATAGAAACCAAAGCATCATCAAGAAAGTACACGAGGTGTACCCATTGGCGATCCATGGATATTGCAATTATCACTTGTCAAATAATGTCAGCGGAGCATGCAGTAATGTTAACAAGAAAGGAGTTGCCAAAAAGTTTAGAAAAATTGCTGGTATGTACACAGAGATAGAGTTCAGAAAATGCTACAATGATTTCAGGAGCATGTATCCTCAAGCCGCCGACTATCTAGATGAGAGTGTTCATGAGACTAAATGGGCTAGATGTAAATTTCCGGGAGAAAGGTACAACATAGATACAACCAACACTGTTGAATCTATCAATGGTGTTTTAAAGGAACCAAGGAAATATGCGTTGTTGCCAATGATTGATGTGGTGGTAGGGAAGATTATAGAATGGTTTAACAAATATCGACAATTATCTTTACGCGTACCAGAAAGGCAGATACTAGTTCCGCATGTGCATGGAATATTGCATCATAATTATCCGAAGGCAAAAAAGCTCAAGGTGATGGAGCTAAACAGATTTGAACGTCAGTACAATGTGATTGGTAAGGACGGTCAAGGTTATTTTGTTGATTTGAGCTACAGAACATGCTATTGTAGGTGTTTTGATATTGATCGGTATCCTTGTGTGCATGCACTTGCTGCCATCATGGCGCGTGGAGAAATGGCTGAACATTATTGTTCTAGGTATTACTGGATGGAGCAGTGGACTTTGGCATATTATATGACAATATATCCAGTGCCTCATCATTCATTATGGGAAAGTTACGAAATTCCTGAGGAAATCCGATCTGAAGTTGTCTTTCCTCCCTACGTTGAGAAAAAGAAGGGAAGACTACAAGTTACTAGATTCCCATCTGCAGGAGAATACCAAAGGAAGAGAAAGAAGAAGTATCCACCATTGGTTGGTGAGAATGATGGAAGTGACAGCGATGAAAGTGGCAGCGATGGAAATGGATGCAATGGAAGTGAGAATTGATGTTGTGTATGTTTTTATGGATGTTTTTATATGTTTTGTACGTTTTTATGGATGTTTTTATATGTTGTGTACGTTTAGTGTTTGCTACTCTTTGTAATGGTCAAATTTCGAATGTGTTACTCTGTTAGGTACAACTGGTACAACTGGTACTATTGTTTTATTTATCAAACTAGTGATACTGGTACAACTGATATAACTATGAATCGTAAAACTAGTACAACTAGGTTATATATACCATGAAGAATATACTAGTATAACTAGTACAACTATTTAGATTTTAAAATTTAAATATTCTATTAGAATATTCTATATGAAAAAAACAATAAGTTGGCCAGATTGAAAAGTTTTTAGAAAAGTTTACTTTGATATGAGTTTTTAGAAAAGTTTTTTTTGACAAATATAACACAATCACATAAGTTTGCATGATCTACCTTATACTTTTAAGGTTTGTTAATTTATTGGTCCACATATTTTTTGGAAAACATTCTTCAAATCTATTTTAACAAAATTGATGATTTTATTTTATTGGGGCAAATATATGTATAGATAAAGAAGTAGAACAACTGAGGTAAGTTTAACTTTAATGTGGTACAACTACGTTTTTCGATTTCACAGCTAAAGTACAACTATGTACAAACTGGTATAACTCAAAAACTAGTACAACTATGCACAATTTTTTTGTTTTCATTTTGTATTGTGTTTAATGTGCATCACGTTTTAAATGTGTTTCAAAAAATGCATTTGAACACTAGTTTTACTAGTTATACTAGTTTTCTAGTTGTACTAATTTTTAATGTTGTTTTACTAGTTGTTCCAATTTCTCCCCTGTAAATGCAATCTGTTTGGCATAAATAACATGAGAATACTACCAAATCAGTTTTAAAACACACACATACATAAGTCATAAATTTTAACAAACATAAGTCACACGTTCTAACTTTAAAATAAACATAGGTCACAAGTTTTAATAGAAACATAAGTTCAAACTTTCAAAGCTATTCCAAATAGCTATCAGTTTGGCTGATATGGAGACCTTAGTGGACGAGAAGGTTTATGTGACCTCTTCGGCCTCGTCTCCTCTACATAGTCAACCTTATTAGTAGCTGCGTTTTCAGCAGTGACCAACTCAGCAGCAGCCAACTCAGCAGCAGCCTTCTCAGCAGCTTCTTTCTCAAGTTTCTCCACAGCTTCTGTCATCACGTCAAGTGTAGATGGTGACTCCTCCGCATCATCATCTTCTGTCTCGGCCTGCTTCTCACCTTCCTCACCATCCTTATCAGCCTCTGTCTCGCCCTCCTTCTCACCTATCTCACCATCCTTGGCAGCCTCTATCTCGGCCTCCTTCTCACCTACCTCACCATCATTATCAGCCTCTGTCTCGCCCTCCTTCTCACCTATCTCACCATCCTTGGCAGCCTCTGTCTCGGCCTCCTTCTCACCTTCCTCACCATCATTATCAGCCTCTGTCTCGCCCTCCTTCTCACCTATCTCACCATCTTTGGTAGCCTCTGTCTCGGCCTCCTCCTCACCTTCCTTATCAGCCTCTGTCTCGCCCTCCTTCTCAGCCTCTACAACAACTAAAAAATTACAACAAAACAATCACACAACACAAAATTTATATCACATATACCACATCATTTAAAAAAAACAAGAGTAGTGTCTTTATCTGCATCACCTAATACACAAAACATTTACTTCATCACAGATACCACATCAATAAAAAAAACTAATTTCAAAATCAATTACCTCTTCCATTGCCTCCTGAAGCATAACCGGTTCCAAGTTCACCATACTGGAATGACCAACTTTCTCGTTGAATCTTGTCTTGTTCCAACTCTTTTACTCTTGCTGCCAGAAGACGAATTGTTTCGTCTCTCAATGCAAATCCATCGTCCATTCTCTTGTTCAACCTCAACTCCAATTCTATTACACTCTCACGACCTGCCTCACCTCCTGTCACACCCCCAGCCTCGCCTCCTATCACGCCCCTAATCTCGCCTCCTGTCACGCCCCCTGCCTCGTCCCCTCCCTCACCCCCTGCCTCGGGTTCCTGTTGTGTGGTAAGTCGGGTTCTCACATCCATCTCGAATAGATCCGGCCAGAAATTTTTCCCCCCGGTTGTATAAGGATATTGTTCCACCTATCAACGGCTGCGTCTAGCTTATCCGAATCATCTAGCAACTCCACGTCTTCCCAAGTTCCTTCATCCATGATTTCATACAAAAGGTCTACTTCATATCCTTGTGGTTTCAAAATACTGGTAATCACCTGCAATATGACCAATCCACACATTTAATTAACTATGAACTTGAATACAATAACATAAACAACACTTCAAAAAAATAAAAGCTTTTACCGTTGTCTTTCCTAGAGTCCGATAAATCTCGTCCAAGGAAATCCTGTTGTCCCAGTCTTCTTGAACTTCCATTTGCACATTCTTGGAGAACCATCAGGACAGTTTGGAACAGGGTCTCTGAATCTTTCCCTTAGAACATGGATACATTCAAATGCCAATATCTGCACATCATTTCACACAATCATATTAGTTATATTATAACAAATGTGTTTATGAAAAATACAACTCATATACCTCCAAAGGGTTGATAAACCCAGGAAATACCCACTGGGCCATGTCTGGGATCCCATCACGGAAATGATCTCTCTGGTGAAAAATCTCCTTCATGCAATCATCAAAAGTGTAACGGCCCCATGGAAACGTTTCGCGAAATTCCAGATCATCTACTGCTTGGAGAATGAAAGGCTCAATGAAGTATCCTCCTTTAGACCTTCCTCTTATAACTCTGGTTAAAAAGTAAAGAACCGCCATCTTTAGACGCTCATTACTACCATCATACTTCATCTTTATAAGCTTCTCTTTGACATCCGCTTCTGTCACTCTCAAACCCATGTCCTTCCCCTTCTTCTTCTTCTCTTTCTTCTTAAAATGCTTTGTCGCAAACTTCATTCTTCCTATGCTTGGATAGTTTTCTGGGTAGCCGTGGCAGTGTAAACCAGATAGGAGGCTATGCTCCCTGATGGAGTATCTAATTGGAACACCATTTACCACAAACCAAGCTTGTCGATCTTTTCCCGTATGCAAAGTACGAAGTAGCAACATCCACAATCCCATTACCTTTCTTTTTTCGGAACATTTCATGTGGAATAAATGCTTGAACTGAGGGTGATTGTTAAACCAATTTTTCTCTGACTCATCAAAAGATTCGATCGTCTTCAGAAAATCGTGTTGGTGGCACCTTGAGGAGAGCTTGCAACCCTTCTCATAGTCACTCGGCTTGAAGAAAAAACCAACAGGTCTGTCAGCTTCTACAGCCGTATCGTCCCCCTCAACCTGAAAACACAAATAAAGTACACAAAATCACTTAGTTGTACTAGTTATACTAATTAAACTAAAAATAATATTATTAATTATACCAGTTAGACTACGTATAAGAAGCGTAGTTATACGAGTTAGACAAATTATACATCAATAAAAACCATTTACGTAAACAATACTCACTTGTCCTAGTTAAACCAAAATAAACTAAATGAGTTACACTAATAATAATTCTCTAGTTGTACCAGTCAGACTAAATATAAGATGTCTAGTTGTACTAGTTATACATTAATAAAACCATCTTATTAAATCGTTTTTAATCACTTAATTGTACTAGTAATACGATCAGTTGTACTAGTTGTACTACTTACACTGAATTTGTTTTTCAATATATTATTACCAATTCTACGACTCACTCTTTTAGTTATATTAGTTGCACTAGTTACACTCTTAATAATTATACGAGTTTGATTAGTTATAATAACCGTGGTTGTACTAGTTATACTAGTTCCACAGATTCTGTTTTACAACATATTATTATCAGTTGCACTAGTTTCACTTTTTTAATTGTACTGGTTACAGTAGTTATACTATCAGAAAAATTATTTCAAATTCACAAGTTTACCGTTCTTTGCACGTCATTGTTAATCGCAGCCTCAGGTGTGCGTAAATCTCTGTTGTTAGACCCAACCTCCTCATCAGCGTCTACATGATGTGAATGACTCTTTGTGGAAGAGTTTGAAAGTGAAAGTGAGGTTACTGGAGGTTGCACTGGATTTTCGACCTCATTAGTTGTCTGACTAGGTGATTTTGGGGGCTGGCTCAAAAGCTCTCTGCTTGCTGGAGAAGGTGCTGCTGGGGAAAGACCGCCTTGATGGTCTGGTGGAGATTCGGTTTCTGTCTCGGGGTACCGAGACCGCTTCATTTGATTCGACGAGGATCCACCGTTGTCACCACCGTTGTCACCACCATCTCGCTTCCTCTTCTTCGCCGTGATTTCACTCTTCTTCTTCGCCGCTGCCGTAAGTCGCTTCTTCTTCGCGGCGTCTCTCTTCTTCTTCGTCGCCGCTTCTCTCTTCTTCTTCGCCGCCGCTTCTCTTTTTTTCACAGCCGCAACATTCTTTTTCTTCTCCACCGCAATTTCCTTTTTCTTTGACGGTGACTCGTTCTTCTTCTTCTTCTCTGTCGTTTTTTCTTTCTTTTTTACGGATTGTCGCGTTTTTGGCGACATTTTTGTTGATGTGAAAAAGATGATTGAAGATCGTAGGGGGGGAGAAGGGACGAGATGGACTCGAAAGAAAATGGGAAATGGGGATACGCTTTCGGAATTGGGGATCTAGGGTTATTAAAACATGGGTCGGGTCAGGTTGGAGGGGTCGGGTTAATGGGGGCGGGTCCGGGGCGGGGGATTTAGTAAATAGTTTGAACTTTTGTAGGTTTAAAGTCTTTTCCTTTTTTTTCAATTTATTTCTTTTATTTTTAGATTTGTTTTAATTGATAGGTCTATTCCAGATTTTTTTTGAACCATCTGGTCCATTTCAGCATTTGATTCAATTTTAATCACATGCATCCATGGATGCATTGAATTTTAAAATTATTTCGAAATTGAGCTAGGTTAGTGTACATAGTTATGTCTTTGAATCCTTGAATCGACCAAATTGGATATTGGCTCTTTGGTCTGAAGCTAGGAGAGTCATCTCCACCATCCATTCATCCCATCTTCACGATACATATGAAGATAATACTTTATGTATATAATTTAACGTTTATTTGTCTATCTAAAAGGTCTTTTGCTCGAGTGGTCCATGTTATCGGCTGACTCGTTACCTAGGTTAAAGTATCACAAACAATTTTTTTTTTTTGGTTTTCCTTTCAATTCAAAAAATGATGTTTTGATTACATGAACAAAACAACGTCATTTTGACGTTTGGCCGCGCGTGAGCGCCACCGCCAACGCCGGAGGCTTCTCCTCCCTGTTCCTTCGTCTTCCTTTTGCTCGTCCTTCCTTCTCATACCTCCAATTCGTCTTGCTTCAGGGTCTGGGCTAGGGTTTCGTTGTTCCGGTGCTCGCCCTGCTCGCGAAGGGATGGGTTCCGACGACGGCTCTTCTCTCTCTGGTCTCTGGGTACAATTGTGAGGCGGGATGGGGTGGATGTAGTCGGCGTTTAGGTTGAAGGAGTAGATCTGAAAATTTTCAATTTTTGCTCAGATTTTTTCCTGGTTCTTGTCTCTCCTAGTGGTGGAGGTTCGAGTCTTCTCCGTCGGGTCTCTGCTCAGAGGGTCGTCTAACAGCGGCGGTGAGTGCTTTGGTCTCTCTGTGGTGTCATGGAAGGTCGGCGCTCTTCTTAAGCTGTCCAGGAAGCTCCAGATTTCCGTTTAATCGGAGGCGATTATGGGTTGGGGTATGCAGGCAGGATGGTGCCTCGATTCGTTCCTGAATCGTGAGAGTGCAGAGTACACAAGAAAGTTGTCGTCTATGGCTTCCAGATGGTGTTCTCCGGCCTCTCATTCATGCGACTTCTCTTCTACTTGGTACGGGCTTGGTTCCTCGGGATCATGATGACGATCCTCTGTTCCGGAGGTAGCTTTTAGTTCTTCATTGCGTTCTCTTTGTCGACTCCAGATAGTTACTCTCTTCAAGCTCAGGTTTTGCTACTCGGTTCTCGATAGGCAACAAATGTCGTTGCGGTTTGGTCATAACCGCGAAGAGTCGGTGTTCGGCTACTCTCACATCCCAGTGCCTTGGATGAATCTTTTTTCATTTGTGGTAGTGTAGATGGCTATTTGTGCAGCTTTGGAAGCTTTACCATGTTCGTTTTAGAGGCAGGTTCAAGCCGATCTTTTGGTGGTTGCGGGATTGCACTGCTCGCGTTCAGGCCCGGGTTAGTGCTGCTCCGTTACTGTCCGTCCGTGGCGGCTTTGGCGAGGTGGTACAGCTCTGGTTGCGGTGACTCATCCCAAGGTATGGTTACTAGTAACACCCTCTTCAATTGCTCGTCTTGTGCTTCATCGCCAATGGAGATTATAGACCTCGACAAGATCCCTGAGACCTAGCTACTTCAGGCGTCGCTCCGAAAAGACCGACATCCGAGGAAACGAGGTTAAACCCACCATTTTTGGGTTTAGTGACAATGGTTGAGAACGGGACTTGGTTTATTTAGAGATTTTAGAATAGTCTAGCGGAATGCGTCGGTTTAGGTGGTTGATGCGAAGCTAGTCTATGATATTTGATCGAGATAAGATTTTGATTGAGTCGGGTTTGTAATCGAAATTGTAATCCCCGATTCTCGGGTTTTTATATATAATATTTTTTTTTTTTAAAAACGTCATTTTGACATAATAATTGCTACATAAACGTTGAATCACAAAGATTTAAAAACACGTAAGCAACCATTAAATCTAACTAAGCTTCTGTAAAGATCGAGTAATGAAAATTGAGTCAATGTATGTCGAAGCCATATTTTGAATGTTAATGTATCAAAATTGAATTTTCTCCTCATTTATGTATCAATTTGCATTGATGAATTAATTATGTATTGATAGGGGTCTCTAACTCTAGTTGATGTAGAAATTAGCCCATCTACCGGGAAATCACTAGACCAAAACACTTGTATTGATTCTTTTGCAATTATGCAAAAACATATTTACATGTTTAACGATGAAATGATGAAAAATTAATATCGTTAAATTTTCGATTAGTTAATTAAACGCTAAGCTTGGGTCAATTGCAAGCGTTGCTGCGCGTAGGTAATACGGTACGATATAGCATCCTCGTTAACTCCGCTTTAAAGCCTTTCTTAAAAGAATAAACTAAAACTGCTCTACTTGTCTGAATGCCCTCTCTGCTTCACCGTACTATCCTTACCACGCTTCCCTCCACCATGGCTATAACCTCATCATCTTCCTTGCTCCTCCCTCCCGGATCTCTCAACAATCTCTCCAGCTCCAGAAATGCCTCCTCCCTCGGATTCTCCGTCAAGAATCTCACCCAATCTAGAGTTTCCATGAGCGTCTCTGCTGGATCTCAGACTACTGTCAACGACTCTCTCTTCGCCGATTACAAACCCACCTCTGCTTTTCTCTTTCCCGGTCAGGTAAACCGGAATCAGATTATTTTTTTCTCTTCTTCAAAGGCTCCACCTTTAGAGTTTACTCTAATTGTAATAAAATGCTTGTAAATTGGAACCATATCAGACACTGTAATTGTAATAAAATGCTTGTAAATTGGAACCATATCTGTTCTCGTGTAATGAATTTTCTCAGGGAGCTCAAGCTGTAGGTATGGGCAAGGAGGCTCAGAGTGTTGCATCTGCTGGAGACTTGTATAAGAAAGCTAACCATATCTTGGGGTATCTTCCTCCTTTACTTGAAAGTTGAAACCTTTTTGTTTGTTTGTTATTCTTCATTTAATTTAATAAACCCCATATGGTGACTTTAAGGTATGATCTTCTTGACATCTGTATTAATGGACCTAAAGAGAAGCTTGATTCCACTGTCATAAGCCAGGTTTTGTTTCGGGACCCTCTAAGTTATATGATCTTCTTTCTTGTCATCTAACAGAAGTAAATTCGTTTTCTTATGATTTTTGTGTACGTACAATTGGTACATGGTGTCTAAGTTCTTGGTCTCCCATTTTCTCAGCCTGCTATCTATGTCACAAGTTTAGCAGCAGTTGAATTGCTACGTGTACGTGAAGGAGGAGAACAAATCATTAACTCCATTGATGTCACTTGTGGTCTCAGTTTGGGAGAGTACACTGCTCTGGCTTTTGCTGGAGCCTTCAGGTTACTTGATCTTACAACACTTTCTCCCATGTCCATAACATACTAAACTCAGGGTTTTTGTAATAAAAAGACAACTCTTCTTGAAAGATATACTATTGTAAGAAACACATGTTACTTTGTCTTGTCTGCACCATCGCCTTATGTTTCTTCTTTTCTCTGTTACTGCTTTTACTCTCAAGCTTTGAGGATGGGCTAAAGCTTGTAAAACTTAGAGGAGAAGCTATGCAGGTAAGATTTTATTAACTTCATTCTGCATATCCTTCGTTTTTTATGAGGTTTGATGTTGTGTTTGGGTGAACAGCTGTTTTTATCACTTAAATGCTTTTTTCAGGCTGCTGCGGATGCTGCTAAGAGTGCCATGGTTAGTATCATAGGGTTGGACTCAGAAAAAGTTCAGCAGCTTTGTGATGCAGCAAATCAGGAAGTAGATGAAGCTGACAAAGTTCAGATCGCTAATTACTTATGTCCGGTAATATATATATTTATAGATCCTCCATTTTGTCATTTTTTCATTCTAGACTTGTACAAAATCATTTGTTCACATTCTATCACACGTTCTGATGCTATTACAGGGCAACTACGCAGTATCTGGAGGTCTTAAGGGAATCGAAGTTGTTGAAGCTAAAGCTAAGTCATTCAAGGCCAGAATGACGGTATCTTCTCAACTTAATCCAGTTATCTTATGTTATGCCTGTCTTCATTGAGGCTAAAAAGAAACATGATGGTTGGGGTGTGTAGGTTCGTCTAGCTGTTGCAGGTGCTTTCCACACAAGTTTCATGGAACCAGCAGTGTCTAGATTAGAAGCTGCATTGGCAGCAACGGAGATCAGAAGTCCTAGGATCCCAGTGATCTCCAATGTTGATGCACAGCCTCATGCAGATCCAGACACAATCAAGAAGATACTTGCACGCCAGGTAAACTAATCAGTACCTCAGTAGAGCTCTATGTATTACTTTAGAACAAAGACTCAAAAGGGTGTTGAAACCCCACCAGGTGACATCTCCAGTCCAATGGGAGACGACAGTAAAGACTCTCTTATCCAAAGGACTTCAGAGCAGCTATGAATTGGGACCTGGAAAGGTATACTTTTCTTAGCTTCGTATTCTATATTAATAGATTTTTGAAGTTTCTTCTTCTTCTTCTTCGTCTAAGTCGTGAGTGTTTTTCAAACACCAGGTGATTGCAGGGATATTCAAGAGAGTAGATAAAAGCGCCACTGTTGAAAACATCAGTGCTTGAGACTCACTCTGATGTTTTTATAAGTTTGGAATTTTAAATTTTTTTATCGAATATTCATGTAACACTTCAAAACGAGATATGTTGAGATATCTTTATCTAAATTGAAAAACAAAGAGCTTCAAAAAGTAGAGCTCAGTTACATGGCCAGCTCTTTATAGATCGTTGGGCTCCTTCATAGCTTACTAATAAGTGATAATGAAGAAGAGAATGCCATGTTTTTTATTCAATTTATTATATAATCACAAACTTAGCACCCATAAAAAAGTTGAGTTGATGACCATATGGACCACATTTTGAGTTTCTATTGCATATAAAACCACTTTTCACTTGCAAGATACATTGTGGTGGGTCCAAAAAGAATATGGACAATTATGTCCTTATTAAGGCGAAAGAGAAATTAGTTTACATTTCCAAGTGAACTTTCTGTTTTTGTTTCGAATTATATTTTTTTAACACAGTTTCAAAATAATTTGAAATTATTATTTTATTTTGTAAACGAAAATTTTGGTTATGATGTGGATGTGGAAACCAACATTATCATAGGTTAAAGAAAAGATCTTTTAAAGTTGTGGATAGGGAATCTAAACTTGATGTGGTGGACATAGTTACTCAAACACTAAACATCATAGATAAAAACATTGTGGATACGGTTGCTAATGTCCACAATCTCAAAGATGAACAAATTAATAAATTCAAACGAAAAAACAGGTACATACATGTCCATGGAAAAATAAAGTTAAACAAACAAAAAAGTTAATAACTTCAGACATGTCCACCGAGGAAAACAAAGCTTAACTTCAGCATGTCCAACAATTATTTATGAATGAGCTTTTGGTAACTTACGGCTTCTCTTGATGGATTTACGGCTTCTATTGAGTCCCATTAGCCAAGGTACTGCTATCCTCCTGAAATCATGAGAAACCCCAACACTTTTGAATCTTTCTTAAGATAAAGAAGACAACATCATTGTTACTTTACATAAAAACAAAAAGAGTAACCTGAATTGGACTGCAGTAGCCTAGAAAATAGTTTTTCTAGAAATGAAAGTAACTATAAATGAAAGTGTGGGTCAAATTTGTGGAACTTTGAGACTTGAGATGAATGTGTATTTTTGTAGACATGATCTAGGGAACAAGATTACCAATGCTATGAACAAAAGAATGTGGATCGTCAGTGCATACTCATTGCCATTTCTAGTGGACAATTAGACTCCACACCATAAACCAAGATTTAAAAAAACTTGTGAAACAAAGCTAAACATGAAAAAAGAAGAAGATACAATTAATACAGTACCTAGAATCTAAGATGATTACCAGATGAAGGTGCAGCAAAGTACAAACTGCTCCTTAGATAAGGAGGAGCATAGTTGGTTCCGTATGATGCTCTCTATGATTCAGATCATCATCGCTTGATGAACTCTTATTTACAACTAATCCTCCAATATCTTGGTCTTCGAGATAAAACCCCTGGAGATGGTAATAAATTTGAGTTAGGACAAAGTTAACTTTTTCAGACATAAGTTAGTTGAAGTTGTGCAAGTAAGTAATAAGAAAGAGTCATCACATCCATAGACATATCTGAAAATGAAGCAAATGCATATCTATTGTAAAGAAACTGTCTTTAAAGGAAGTATTTTAGCCTCAAGTAAGATCAGAAGAAACAGAGACGAGGATTGCAATGACTGCCGCTACAGTAGCATTCAAGAGAAGGACAAAGGAATAAAAACATAGGAGATGAGATACCTGGAGAAGTGAGCATGCAACATATTGTTTGAGAAACCATGGTGGCTTCTTTATCGATGATGAACTCGAAACGGTTTGATTTCTTTATTGCCTGGGCAAGGAACAAGATGGATTTAGTCTGGATTACGTTTCGAGGAACTGGGAAAGTTATTTTTCACTAAAAAAGAAACAACTTCTTCATCGTCTTGGATAGAGAAAAGAGACGAGAATGAGAAGTGTGAGGATCTGGGAAAAATGGCAGAGACCACAATAGCGGCTGTATTGGAGAGAGATAATTAGATGAGCGACCATCAATCCCCGGTTTGATTCAGTCGGAGCAGGAATCCAGTGTGACAAAATCCGCGATGGGAGGAGTTGACAACGATGACGACAAAAGAAACGGTCTGACAACGAAAGAGATATGGATATGAGGAAGAGAGTCATGACGGTTGAGCAAGTTGAAGACGACGACGACGAGAGTGCAGAATAGGCCACAACGCAAGAATGAACGGAGGTCATTGACTGAGATCGGTCGATGGATGAAAGTATGGATGCATATTGGATTTGAGTCGAGGTTAATGCCCGTGATGATGAAAGGAAACAAAGGAATATTATTCAATAGATTGATATGAAATTGGGATTTTTTTTGGAGACTGTAGGGTTTCACGTTTTTTGAGGAAAAAAGAAAGACTTAATAGACAGTAGAAAATGTAAGAAAAAAAGTGGTTCATTTACTGAATATTTAGTTTAGGGGTACTAGTGTCTTTTTTACATGATAATGTGTGGTTCCAGCACTAAGTGCCTTGGAATGTAATAGAAAAGTGGAAAAGTGGTTTCAGATGTAAATTTTTCCAAAAAAGTTAAGAGCTCAGTCACATGGCAATGTTATCCAAGAATGTCAGAATAATACGGTAAATCCGTATGAGGTCTTCAACAACACAACAATGAAGTCACGTTCATAACACGTGATACCTTTTCACTTGCCAAGAGTATAAAAGATGAATCAACTCAAGAATAATAGTGAGACAACAAAATTACAAAGAATTAGAGAAGAAGATGAAGAAGAAACTAAACAATATTTTCTTGATGATTTTCAATAGCAAATTTCTTAAGAAGTTGACAAAGTAGGAAAACCTGTGAAATCTTGATACGAAAAAGAGTTAAATGAAACGAACCAACTTTTGCGCTTGAAAATCTTTGTTTGAAAATAGGGAAGTCAACTTAAACGACACACGAAGTAGGATATAGGATCATAACTACTTACATTTTTTTATTACTAGTATTTTTTAATATTCAGCTTGTCTTTTTATTATGTTTGTGACAAAAACGTATTTACAAGAATGGTATCACTTTTAATGTCACGTAAGCGAAAATCCGGCGCCACATAAGAAACCACAGATGTGTATTAATGAAGTCGGCTGTAAAGTGTTACGACGATATTGATGGCTGAGTTATGGTTACGTTGCGGCTGAGTTATGGTTAAGTTGTGGCTGAGTTAAACAATGCGGCTGACTTATGATATATGGGTTGACTTACAAACATAAGTTAACCGTTAGTGACGACATGTTTACAGAAATTTGGCTGATTTTTATGAGATAACGGCTTACTTACTAACACAAGTTACGACTGACTTATACATCAGCGGGCTGTTTTGTCAAAAATTTGGCTAAGTTGTAGTTAAGGGACGGCTGGGTTATGTTTCGTCGGCTGATTTAATGATCATCGACTAGAGGAGTTAATAAATTTTTGGTTGACTTATGAGAGGTTGTTACAGCTGAGTTACTTATAATCAGCCGTAATTGGCTGGACTAATAGTAAAATCAGCTTAACTAAGGTTGATTTATTAGCAAAAGATTAATTATTAAAATAAAATTCATTTGAAGACTGATTTATTTGACGATACGATTGACTTAAGATTTTTCAACCTAATTATAGTTGATTTATTAGCGAAAGATTAATTAGGAATGGTATTCACGTTTCAGCTGACTTACGTTGTACTTGATGACTGATTTATTTAGACTGAGTTATGTGTTCGTTTGGCGGATGACTTACCGACTTTCCATGTCACCAGATCCGATATTCCATGTCATCAGCTCTTATTTGACAAGTCATTACTAACGTTATAACAATTAGGTTTATTTTACAGATGTTGTGTCTTCTTTATCTTCTTCATTATTATTCTTTTCATTCATCTTTCTCTAAGATCTTATGGATCCTATAATCATTATTTCCGGTAACTAGGATAAGAAAAACATATGTGTATACAAAGCTGACAATAAATGGCGTATATTTCTTCATATAGATGAGGAAACAACACACATTGAACTCGCAAAGTCGGTACTCGTTGATTGCAGATTGAATGAGTCGAGGTATCAGATTCAGCTGAGCTATATGTTCTCAAATAAAGCTTTGAAAACAATGGCGCACGATACTCCACCAGTTTACATCTCCAATACTCGACAGTTGAAAGATTTTCTAAGCGTAAGGAAAATCAAACGGCTACGCCTGCCTGTGGAGATTACGGAGAAAAAGGATAGCGAAATTAGTCGGAATGACAAAGCGAGAGAAAAAAGTAAAAGGTTATTCAGTTTTAGCTCATAAGTAGAAGGTTCAAAAATTGAATCTAGTTACTAAGGTTATGGTGGGATTATGATGGTTTCAGTTTGGAAGAGAAACGCGACGACAATGACATTGATTGCTATAGTAAAGTTGAAGGAGAAAAAGACAAAGTAGGTGGAGAATATGAAGTAGGCGAAGAAGATGATGAATTTGAAACCCGATTTGAGATTTTTGACGACTCGGATGGCGCGTCATCTGAAGATGATAACTTCATCTCATAAGGTGAGTCTCCAAAACAAGAAGAAGATTCACCGACGATACCTCCTACGAAGAGATCTCAGAACTTGTTGATGAGCAGATCTAAAGGTAATCTGGAGGTTCTAAGGTTGGAGATGTCTTCTCTAAACCTTGCGGTAGGGCAACGAGAGTAAAGCCAATTTGGAGAGACGATTGAAACTTCTTATAGTGAAGGATCAATTTGATTTTGTTGTAGACATATCCAATACTGATACACTCATTGTTAAGTGTTGGGTTGATGGATGTCTTTGGAGAGTTCGTGCTTCCACACAAGGGGATTCCCCGACATTTAATGTTTGTATTTACGATTCGGATCATACATGTTCTGTAATGAGTGTCCTAATCGATCTCGACAAGAAACACCAGATATTTTAGGAGAGCTGTACAAAGAATTTCTCAGCGACGTTGGTCCGTCCTTTCGACGTACGAGATTCAGAATAGCTATCAATAAGCAATTTGGTGTCAAGGTAATTATTTTGTTACTGCTAAGTTATTTAAAAGATAGTGTGGGTTATATAAACAATATGACTGAGTTATATAAACGACACAACTGACTTATAGGTAGATTACATATGATTTACTAGTTCGTAGCGGTTGAGATATTTTTATGCTTCAACTAACTTATTTGAATCGACACGGCTGAGTTATAGGAAAACATAACGGCTGACTTATTTGTATCGACACAGCTGAGTTATAGGATATAACTGATGAATTATATAAATGAAAAGGCTGAGTTATAGGTAGATTACATCTTATGTACTAGTACATAGCGGCTGACTTATTTTTATGTTGCGGATGACTTATTTGTATCATTTTTCCTGTGGACAGATGGATTATTGGAAATCACATAGGAAGATGAAATTTTCAAGGGAAATCGATGAGGAACACCTGAGAGTGGGTTTGAAAACTTGACTTCTTACTTATACATGATAAGATGGGAAAATCCGGGTAAAATTACGCGTCTTCAAATCGATGAGTTTGGAAGACTCATGTATTTGTTCCTTGCGTTTGGTGCAAGCATAAATGATTTTACTTTTATGTCAAAGTTGTGATTGTCGATGATACGTTTCTTAATGGTAAATACAAATGAACTCTTCCCACAACAGTAGCTCATGATGGTAACTTTCAATTTTTTCCAATAGCCTTCGGTGTGGTTGACACCGAAAATGATGATTCGTGGCACTGTTTTTACGCCACTAAAAGTTTTGATTCCTGACGAAGAGGGTCTTGCGAAATATTGGATAAGCATAACTCGATAGAGAAATCATTGAAAATCTGTATCTGTTGGCTTCTCGAGAATTTGCACTTACCATTTATATAAGAACATTTTGAGACGGTACAAAGGAAAAGATGTATTTCGTCTGGCGAAGAAAGCGGCAAGATATTTTAGTATGCGTGATTTTACTGCAATATTCGACGAGATTGAAGCGATTAATCCTGAACTTCATGGCTACCTCCATGTCCGATTGTGGGCGCATGTTTATCTCCCGGGCGAAAGGTTGAATTTGATGACTACGAACATAACAAAATCAATGAACATAGCACTGTCAAGTGCTAGAACCCTTATCATTGTTCGACTATTGCAATCGATATAGGTTATGATGACCAGATGGTTTGCTGAACGAAGAGAGGATGCTAGATCACAGATAACCACGCTTTCGCATGGTGTCGAGAAACTACTACATGTAAGTCAGCCGTACCTATCCATAAGTCATCCGTAAAAGTTCATAAGTGAGTCGTAAAAGTTAATAAGTCAGCTGTAATTGTTAATAAGTCAGCCGTAACAGTTCTTAAGTCAACCTTAACATTTTTAGTATGTATTTATAATAGGGTCATGTAACTGCTGCCAGAATGTTGATGGCACAAAGGATTGATGCTTATCACACTGAAGTTACATATGGATCATCTGGGGGGAGGGCATGTTGTGAACTTTGAAGGCAGAAAGGGTTGTGAACTTTGAAGGCAGAAAGGGCACATGCTGGCGTTTTGAACATGAGAAATTACCATGAGTGCATGCAATTGCAGATGTCGAGTATAGGAGTGTTTGTAGTATATCCTAGTGCAGTCCTTACGATAACATAGCTTATTTGGTGAACGTATACGCTGAGTCGGTCATGCTTGTTGATTCAGCGCTCCAAGTTCCAGAAAACGTGGCTAACTAACCATGCTTGCCCCTGTTTGTTCGTCAACAACCAAGAAGACCTAAGAAAAATATTATGAAATCTGCTTTAAAAGTTGCACTTGAGAACAAACGTCCTAGGAAAGAACATACATGTTCTCGTTATAGACATTGTGGGCATAATGCGAAAACTTTTCCGATGTAAAAGTGTTTTATGGATTTTAGTTTTTTTTTTATTATGACTGAGTTATGGATTTTTCTCAACAATATGGCTGAGTTTTGGTTAAATTATGGTTGAGCTTTGGTTAAATCATGGCTGAGTTTTGCTTAAATTACGGTTGTGTTTTGGTTATAAACTTCACGGCGGACTTATAGCAATTATAGTTATAAACTACATTTGATGGCTGAGTTATAGGAACTTCACGACTGAGTTATAAAAACGTAACGACTAAGTTATAGAAAACATAAAGGTGAGTTATGATTACAATACTTGATTATGATAAGAAGTAATAGTAGCAAAATACGGTCACCCTAACCCACAAACCACCACATTCCTGAAACACTGCACCCACTGATGCATTGATTCCCTCTTCTCTTGGATTCTGTCTTCATTCCTTCAAACTCTTTCTCCAACTGAGCAACATTAACTCAGACCTCCGACAAGTCTTTGTTCATGTCACTTATGACTAACTTCATATCTTCAACCTCTTCTACCAAACACCAATTAATCCATTTGAATAAATGTCTCTAGTTTCACCAATATAATTAGATCTCAGTATCACATAATTATTAATTTCTACAAATACCAAATAAGAACTAAATCTAACCTTATTTTATCTTTTTGCACAATAATAGTACAATCTTCTTGGATTGTTATTTGTTCCATATGTAAATATATCTGAGGTTTCACCCACACTAGCACTGTTTCGGCGTTCCTCTCTTCACATTCATACGTAGCCTGTTTAAGTTTTCTGGAACGCATGATGAGATTGCGTTAGATGAGGAAGACATTTTTCTTTTACAACCCTAATCACAAATTCTGCAGAAAAGATAACTTTAATTGATTCTAAACATTAATATTCAAACATTGACACGGCGACGTTGACGGTATTTTTTTTAAATAATATAAGAACACTTATTATCGTCTCAATATTGTAAAGGTCTCGCGATTAGACATATTCACACGCTTAATATTGAAACACGAAACGTCGCGAGATAAAATTCCTGCCCTAAAACCAAAACGTCGAGATTGAAATTACACTTGACGGCTGAGTTATTGGAATTATAGCTATTAATTACATTTGACGGCTGAGTTATGAATTGTAAGGGCTGAGTTATAAATTGTTGTGGTTGAGTTAGGAACTGTTACGGATGAGTTATTAATTAAATAAGGTTTGAGTTATGAATTTAAAAATTGAGTTATGAATTGTAATGACTGAGTTATGAATTGAATCAGCTGAGTTATGAATTGTTACGGCTGAGTTATAAATAAATAACATTATCTGAGTTATAAATAATACAAGGCTGAGTTATATAAACGTTAAGGCTGAGTTATATAAACGTTAAGGCTGATTTATATAAATATAACGGCTGAGTTACATTAAACATACTGAAGAGTTATGAAACAAAACATTAGACAAATACAAAATAAACACTAGATATAGATTCAAAAACCAAAATTATTAGGGCCAAACTCATCAAACATATCAATGAATGCAAGCCAAACTCTAGTTATCATCCACTCAGTCTTCTAGTCGACATGCGCCCATATCTTCCTGCACGTCCGCATTTGAGTTCGAAATAGTGTTCTAGCCACCAGATTAAAATGTGTCCAAACTATCAGATTATGCCCGGATCCCGCATGTATTTTCGCAGCAAAAAAGGCAAAAAAATATTAGGGTTGGTAAATCTAATATGGATACATAATCGGTTCTTACAACGAGTATAAGAAACCAGTGTTCCTTAAAATGAGCAGGAATGAAGCGGTAAGTCGGCCACTCATGAACCCATCCATCTCGAAGAATCGTTGGGATTGCCTGCAAGAGATTGTGTAAGAAATATAAACCATGTAGTATTTGTTTTGTCAAGCAAGATACCCGAACCAGGGTTTAGAACATGTAGGTTATCCCAATCCGCAGAGCTTAGTATGGCATATACACTGCTCTTTAACGTGGATGACCAAGCATGGAAAATCAACATGATGGGATAGACAAGGTTTAAATTTTGATGATATTATGTTTTTCTAGAGATTATGCAATGTTAGTGACTATGTTTTAAGTGAAGGGAAATATATAGATAGATAAAGAACGTCAAAAATTCGCGAGATAAACTTGAGGATGTGACCGATCAAATAGTTCCCGCCAAAATACGAAACATCACGATGTAAATTACACTTTATGGCTGCGTTATATTCACTTCACAATATAAATTACACTTGATGACTGAGTTATATACACTTAACAACTGAGTTATAGGAATTACACTTGACGGCTGAGTTATATACATTACGACTGACTTATAGGATTCAAGGTTTAAGGTATACATTATAGGGTTTATGGATTTAGTTATAGGATTTAAGGTTGCTTTCTTTTTGGAAAAAAAAGTATATACATTAAATTGAAATTAAATTCTATATTGATTATTGTATATCAATAAGTTTCTCAACATATATGTATATGGAAGGTTTTAAGTAATTGTAAGACAACCTATATGTCCATATAAAGTTATAGTCTCAAGTTTTAATTTAAGAAAGTACACACATTCATGTGATTTATATTCACTTGATGTTTATCCGAGGATCTTCATTATAATATTTTGATGTACTTCAATTACAATTTCCGATTTTAGGGTATGTTTGAGGTATGACTAAATTATATAATTATGATACAACTAAGTTATATAACGTTATGGCTAGGTTATATGAACATTTTCCAATTTTAGGGTATGCTTGAGGTATGGCTGAGTTCCAAAGTTACGACACGGCTGAGATATATAAAAGATAAGGCTAAGTTAAGTCAAATAAAAAAAATTACCATAAGTTAAGTCAAATACAAATAAAATGTTCATAAGTTACTCAAACTGTGTTATCATTCCATTTCATCATTCATCGAGAATCTTTGCTGCCATCTTCATCCGTATACCTTTAATATTTGTGCTTCGACCAGAATGGGCTAGGATCTCGCAAGGACCTTCCAGTTAGGACTCTAAGTTACGCACTGACATGCTGTACAAAGAAGATTAAGTCAATCTAAGAGAATACTTAAATCAGCCATCAAATAATATTTAACTCAGCCGTAAGTATTGGAAGTCAGAATATATAACTCAGCCGTACATGGTTTATATAACCCAACTGTAAACTACTTAATCGAGTCGTAAAGTAAACTTACATTATCAAACAAAATACTTAACTCAACCATCAAATAATATTTAATTTAGTCGTAAAGTATTGCAAGTCAGAATATATAACTCAGCAGTAAATTGGTTATATAACCAGCCATATACTACTTAACTCAGTCGTAAAGTAGACTTACATTATCAAACAACCATCCATATTTCCTTTCTGGCCAATGCGGTCTTTCATTGATGAGCATTATGTAGAACTCACCCTCGTAGCCAACTGTTCTTTTAAATGAAATTTGGCTAACATTTAAACACAAGTCAGTTAAGCCAAAAATAGATAATATATGTGTCAACAAATGGTGTAAGGGTCCATACTCCAATGGCTTTAGGTGTTGCATAAGAGTATCCACTTTAACCTATCAACATATGCTTAGAGGATCATATATTGCTGGTGAAGGTTCAAAATTCTTCCTCTTGCACGTCGTTCCATTGTCTCCAATGTAAGGAAAAATCGTGCTGAAGGAGCATACGATGGCATCACTACAAACACAATTGGAGATAATTGAACAACTCTCTCCCGATAAACCTTAATTAACCTCACTATCAATAGGCGTCTTCTTCATGATAGGTATTCTTATTACACCTGCACAAGCCCTCATATTCCTTTGTGGAGGAGGGGCATCCTTCTTAGACTCAACTGCCTTTAGCTTCTTTAACTCAGTCTCCTTTTTTAACTCAGCATACTTCTTCGTTTACTCAGCCGTCTCCTTCTTCTTAGAAGCGGCCTCTTTCTTTTGTAAATCAGCATACTCCTTTTTCATCTCAACTTGTTTCTGTTTTTTTTATTACCCCATAAGCCACGTCCATATGTTTGATCCTTAGAAAGAGAAATAGTAACGAAATCAGGATGATCAGTAGCGTTAGCAACTCTTGCATTGACATAACCAAACTCCGATACAAAATTGTTTTTCACCTCAGTTTTCTTCTTAGCAAATTCATCTTCCAAATTCAGTTTATCCCCCAAACCTTTGGCATTGGCCTTAGGAAGCTCGTTAACCAAAGTCTGTTTCGACCCTAAACCTTCATCAGGGGTCTTAGCTGCCGTTGGACTATTGACAGATTTATGCGGTAAATTGTGTGGTGAGCCCATCAATAATGATTGTTCGGGGATGCTCATCCACTGCAGCTTGGACTATATCACCAATGTTCTTGTCCATATTTGAAATGTTTTAGGCTAATTCTCTGAAGTTGAAATCGCATGTAGTGACCCGAGACTCAAACAGCTCAAATCTACCGCATAGTTCCCCATATCTTCCTTACCATCCTCTTCGGTAGCACCCTTTCCCTCTGCATTTTTCTTTTCTTCTCTACATCAACAGTTTCCTTGTGTTTTTATCTTTCTTCTGCTTCTTTGTGGGTTGCTCAGCCTCTGAAAAAATTCCAGCCTTCGTTCTTTTCTTGTTCTCATTCCTCTTCCCATACCAAAAACCTCAAACAAACCTACCAGCATGTATGTTTGTTATCAAGTTAACAAATTGTGGGTCATCTGCTTCACCCGGCCACTGAGGAAACAATTATTGTACAAACTCCTTCATAACCATAATCCTCACACACACCTACAAAATTAACTCATAACTCAGTCATTAATAACTCATAGCTCAGAAGTCTAATAAATAATAACTCATTCATCAAAAAATCATAACATATTTGTCAAATAAAATTTAACTCAGCCATCAATAACTTGTAACTCAGCCGTCAAATAAAAATAACTCATCCATCAACAACTCATAACTAAGCCGTCAAATAAATAATATGAAACGTCGCAAACTCATAATCCAGCCATCAGAAACTCATAATTGAGCCATAAATAAATAAAAAAATCAATCTGAAACCTTACACCGCCATAAATTCTGATCTCATCAGAGATGACGGTATTAAAACTTGCACGTGTACGCTTCCACCCCATAGAAACAGCAGAATTTCATCGTCACTTATTAATCTCCCAAACGCTCTCCGAAGCAAGTGACAAGTTCATACGCCCAAACCAATAACACGTCCTTCTGGCCGCTGATGGTGTATGACCGTCCTTGTGGATTCAACATCTTAATAGAATCAATAAGAATTTCAAATGCAGACCGACCTAATGAATAATTCATCATAGTTTCATCGTCGAATACTTTTTTTTTCACTTTGAAAGGGTATCCTAGAATTATGATGCAAAGCATAAAGACCCATGGCTTGAAGAAGTAACAATCCCAACCATTTGCGCTTTTCATAACTCCAGGAACGACAGAAATCTAATGCGGACCTCTTTTCATCTAAATTAAGTCCATTCCCATGCGGCACATTCATATATTTGATTTTTATCTTTATTTATAAAATTTCTTTTGAATAAGAAAGATACGTATAAACTAAACAAAAATAAATTAAAAGTCGAATGTTAAAAACTAATAAAAATAAAAATCAATACGAAACTAAACCAAATATTTAATAAGGTAATCAATGTCCTTTACTCAACTCACTAGTAATATAATCACGTAAATTTTCCATAGCTCTATCACCGATAGGCTCATACGGAATAGTTCCACCATGTGTAGGATATTCTTCTCTTCTCTGCCAAAGTACAAAATCATTATCTTCTCTATGTGAATCACGTATAAAGTTATGTAGTGCCATTGTTGCCGTTACTAGCTTTCTCCATTTGATTAATCCATATTTTGGATTCTTACGATCAAGAATTCTCCATTTTGATTTCCACACTCCAAATGTCCGTTCAATCACTGATCGCAAGCTTGAATGTCTCTGGTTAAATAACTCTCGAGTGGTCGTTGGCGGTCCTCCTCTGTTGAACTGATCGAGATGGTATCGAACTCTACAATACGGACCAAGATACCCTGTTCTTGTTGAATATCCAGCATCAACCAAATAATATTTTCCATTTGGCAGATGTGAAAAAAAGGCTCATTCCTCGCACAATAAGTTAATACCTTTGTGTCATGTGCTCTACCCGGTACACCCACATAAGAATATATGAACTTCATATAATATTAACATATAGCAAGAACATTCATGGTAGGTTCTTGTTTTCTACCTCGGTATGCTTCTGCATTTCGCTTAGGAGGACGAATAGAGATATGAGTTCCATCCAGTGCACCAATACAATCTTGAAAAAATGGCATATATCAATCATCATTTCTCAAAACAAGGCATACTCTTGTGAATTCACCATCTTCTGGTTTTAGTGTATCTGCAGAAAATTTTAGGAGACCACTCAAAACCTCGTCAAGTTTTCTTTTCACTGTATCCAATGAACGTTGATATCTTTCTGCAATAACATGCATAGTTTTATCTTGACCCACCACTTCAAGAAACATTGCAATCCCTTCTTCAATATAGACATTTTTTGTCTCTTGTAACCCATATCTCGTTGTTAACATCTTACACAAATCTTGAAATGTTCTTTGGTTCATACGAATAATATCATAACACTGTTGATCTGATCCGTGCATAAGCTGTTGAACATGATGCCATCCTGCACCTCGATCTGTTCTTTGGAGCAATCTCTTAGGCTTAAGCACATCAAAAGAATTAGGTTCATCATTCATCCTCATCATAATCATCATCATCCAATGTCCACCTAATCATATGCAAAATATTAAAAGTCAAATATATATAAGTTTTGTATTGAATGTGAGCATATAAGTTTCTTTTATAAACATAAAGACTAATACTATAAACACAATTGATTCCATAATCATAAGTATTCATAACCAAAAATACTAAAACAAAGGCATACAAAAAAGTATCCTAGAATGCTAAGAACATTTGAAAACACTACAATCCACCATAAAGCTTAACTCCAATCGAATGCTCAAGATAGCTAATCTTATCATCATCACTAGAAAAAACCATAAACGCCTGTCTGTTTTCTTCTGCAGCTTTGAGATGGTTAAGTGCAGCAAGATGAAATGGTGACCACTTTATCACTCCAGGCAACTCACTAAGTACTTCGACTACATAATCTACACGACATTTGTGATTACTTTGCACCATCACACGATCACATTCCAGTGCCTCTAACATCTTTTCAGCTATCTTATTTTTATCTGCGAGAATTGCATTGCGTACATCATAAGAAGACTCTTGATCAACTTCTTTACGCTTTCTTTTTGACCTTGAACATCCAGCCCTACTTGTTCCTGTTCTTGGAACTGGCATATCAGTGTCAACTGAATCATATTCATCTTCCTCCTTTTCTGCATCCACTCTAGAATCTAAACTAGCTTCTCCTTGCTGAGCGCTCCATCCTTCTGCTCCAGTCACAGTAACAGCACCAAACTCTGCCTCAAACATATCCATGTTTGGAATTGATTTGGTCTTATACTTTCTTGCACCAGGCCATTCTTATAGAAAAACAAAAAAAGGTTAATATACATAAATAATTGTGACTGGACAGGACAAATAAAAGCAAGCTAAGATGCACACTTAACTAAAATGTCTACCTTAACCCCACACACCACATTCGTTTCCAGCTAAGTTTCCCACTTAAGTAAAGAGACCAATCAAACACTAAACACCAAGAATAAACATATCAATCAAACACTTAACAATGGACGTGTATTTCTTTTAACATACAAATAAGTTCACAAGTGTAGATAAGGAAAAAAACCGACAAAAGAAAGTTAATTACCTTTATACGGTCATCCCACCAAGCATCTGGCATCACCAAACTTCCCACAACATCATAGACAAGCCCCGTCCTATTATGGGTTAGCTTCTTAAATTTGATGTATGCTTTTCTACTGATATCAATCTTGTTCTTGAATCTGTCCCATATGTGTCTTTTCCCAAATCTCTCTTCAAACTTGTTGATAATGAAATCTCTTCCAGTTAGATTCATGCCAAGTTTCATTTTGTTTCCTTTTCTTTTCTCATCAGCATATAAATTAAAAAAAAATCGACATTCCTCATCGGTCCAGCTCTAAACAACAACTCTCATTAATAACCAAGCTAACCAGCACGTAAAACAATCAAGAAACTAAAACCAAATCAAAAACTTACATCAAAAGCCATCTTTCTTCTCTAGTTGTGGTCTTTACTATAACCTGAAAAGATACATATACATGCAAGTGAGTTTACATAAGAAGATTTATTGGTAAGAGGACAAAACCCACTGGATATTTATAAGTAGACGTGTTCACGTGAACTCAACAAAACAAATGAGAGCTATTTACAAAATTATAGTAATCAACAAGCTACTGAAACTCCAAAAAAGCAAAGCTGACTCAACCCTTTACTTCCTTAATAAACGAACAAAAAAGACAGACAAAACCAAATCACACTGACCCACTAAATGACACCGTAAGACCAATTTAACGAAACCAACAGTTTACATGCGATCGTGAGTGATGACCCAACAGCCAAATTTACCTTTCAATGCTCAAAAACGAAAGTCTCAAGAGATAGACAAGTGATATTCAAAAACCCAACAACCAAATCAACCCATAGATCAAATCTGAGATCGGAACCACACAACGTAACGTTCAATAAAACTCAAAATTAAAGGAAAAGGAAACCTAAATGAAATTTCCCGTCGCCGGGGAGCAGAATTCCGGTGAAGAGATGACGCTTAAAGATGAGATCCAACTTAAGGTTAGAGATGAGAAGAAGCTTGGAGGCGTCCAGAGTGAGAAGAAACGAGGAAAATAGATTTAGGGTTAATGACATTCTTTTGTAATTATGCTTTAATATTAGGGGTGTATTGGTCACTTTATTGTTTTAGTCGCAAAATTTTGATTGCGACTCTGAATTTTCAGCTACTCGAATTTTAGATCGCTGATCGCTAGCATCTAGTCGCTGCGACATGTCGCGATGTCAGCGACAACAAAACGAACAAACTTTGGTCGCTGACGCTTGTCGCTGACACTAGCGACTGTGAAACGAACATGGCCAGTGAAATAACTCGTTTATATGATAAATAAATTAATAATTGGTGTATCAATAGCCAAAGCTCGGTTCTCATGTTTAGCTTCTAAACAGTCTCTGAGTTCGTGATCTAGCCATCAGAGAGCCACTCCCAGAACAAAAATTGCGAAGCAGCTTTTCGATTTTCAGCCACAAGAACAACAGACAAATCTTTCTGACGAAGGGAAAAGGATTATGACTCGAGATCAGATTGCTCTAGCTACCAATCGAAAAGAAGAGGCAGAGAGGATCTTATGAAAAGAACTGATCGAGCACCCTTCAGGAATACTGATAGGAGAAGAGTTGATACTATACACTACGAGAGACAGTCTGATTCTCATTGTATTCATCTTCATATTCTATCTATGAACATTTTCACTGCACTACTTTTCTTCCGCTCTGTACTCTATAATTAGATTGAAAAAAAACACCCCTTTTCATGACAACCTTCCAGGGTCACAAAAATCACAGTAAAACTTTCTTCATCCTTTACATCTTTGATACCTTTTTCTAGACATACTGGCAGGCTTCTAGGCCATGAGTGAGAGAACCAGTTGTCAATGTATCTTCAGATCTTATAACAATCTCATGCTTAACCTTATGAAAGCTATCATCCAACTTTACTTTGTCATGAAACATCAACAGGTCCCTTTGGCACAACAGCTTGGTCGTGGTATATGGTGTCTGATACTTCGCTCTGTGGCCAATACCGTGGAACACAGACAATGTTCTCTACTGGGAGTGGACCCCTGCATACACATTCAACACAATCACCTACCATCATACAATGAATCAAAACACAATTCCCCAACAACTAAAAACTGATCAGAAGTTATGAGAATCAAAGCTCTTGTTGCGGTTGTGTCGAGTACAAAGAGATAACCTTTGGTAACAAACTACATACAAGATGAAAGCCTTATCAACAATCTATTACATAACCAATGATGAATATGTGGTAATAAGTACAATTTGCTCACCATTGTTTCCATTCCATAGGACATTGGCTCCAAGACAAACTCTTCTTCTTGCACATTGTCATTCACAAAGAGCTTCCTATCACGAACCTGCATTACAACTATCCATAGGTTAAAACAATAACTTGACCAAAAGAAAAAACAGAGAAAAGGTTAAGTCCATTTATGAGGAAACTTGTTTTCCGAGAGCCTCTACAAAAGTAATACAAACCCGAGGTGAACAAATACTTGAATGGATGAGTGATAGTATGATCAATCAAAAAGTGGATTGAATTAAAGGGCTTACTTCAACCCAGTCACTTTCACTTGCAACTAACCTCTTTATGAAAACATCTTTTGAACTGTAACAATGTTCCTGGAGTTAAGAGATTAAGGCAAGTTGCATATATATACAATAGTCTATTTCCAGAAATTCCCTTTGTCCTACAACAGAAGCAAATAGAGAGAAGAAGGTCGTGCACTTTGTGGGAACCAAAATTCACACTATCGATTCCCGTAATCAGAGGAAAGAAAAGAATAACTTACTTTCCTTGAGGTCCGGATTCTCTGGAAGAGCCAACGAAAAGTGACCAAATAAATGCGGAAAATACATAAACATAACAAAACAAATTTAGAAAAAAATATATCTTTATTTCGAATCCGCGTAAGAGCATTGCGATCATTTCAAAAGATTATAAAAGCTTCGGCTGCAAGAGCTGTCAGCAAGTTCCCTAGTTCCAACCACCTAAAACCTAGTTGAGTCACAGCTCGATAACAAAAGATGAAAAAAATACGAAAAAAGTTTTGTTGATTTCGGACTGGACCTGATGAAAGATTGCCTACATACCCCTTTCGAGGATCAAGTTGAACGTAGTTCATTTTATAGAGTTTGAACAAGAGATCGAACCGCCTTTGCGAGATTGTCTAGTATTAGAGTGCATGAAATAGAAAACTAAGCATGTCTGAGAATAATGCCTAAGGTTTCTAAGTGAAAAATGTTTTAAGATTCTGAAAACCTCTTTATGCTCCTTATCCTCTCGATCTTCATGCTTATCCTAGAAACTTGACATTTTATCCTCTTTTTCATTTATCTTCTTAAAAAATAAATGAAACCTTCATTGTAATTTGGGCTCTTTCTCGTCTAAAATTGCAAGTGGGATTTTTCAGCGTATTAGACCTTCTCGGGCCATTTTTCGACTTAAAGTTTTTACTATTTCTTTCGAAGAAATCACCTTTTATACGATCTCGGCTCACATGGGATTGGTTTCGTAAGATAATAAAACCAAATTTATAGTTGAGATAACAATGGTGTTGAGTTAACCGTTACCGTTTTATACGAGTGATTGAAGTTTTACGAGAAGATAAGTTTTTGCGGTTTTATCAAAAAACTTCAACGGAAACTCCACTCGAGACGAAACAAGGATCAGTTTGGTCAAGAATCAAAGGATAGATCAACGAGGAGGAGGTGGTCTCGTCGCCCATTGGCGACAAGAATCAGAGATGGTATCGTCGCCATTGGGTGAAGAGACTTGGTGTGTGTCTCGTCGCCCACGCGACGAGACTTGGTGATGGTCTCGTCACATGTGGGCGACAAGACTCAGAGATGGTCTCGTAGCCCGTGGGAAACGAGGCATGGTGTGTGTCTCATCGCCCATGGGCAACGCGACTTGGTGATGGTCTCGTCGCCCGTGGACGACCAGAGATGATGAGAGTCTCGTCGCCCATGAGCGATGACAATTGGAGAACTTTTCCGAGAGCGTTTTCGTAAAAGTTTTCTGAAAGTTGTTTTACTGAAGATTATCTCATAAATTCTACTAAGATGTTTTCTGCGGAAACTTTCTGAATTTTGTTTGACAGAAGATTGTTTCGTAAATCTCGTCATTTATCGCAAAATCTTCCACAAGAAAGTTTTTTCGATCTTTTCACGCTTTGATTGAAATTATTTTATTACTTGTCCAGAATGAAGTATACGGATTTCATTCTCGTATAGATTCTTGGACATTTCTAGCTCATTTTCGCTTAAGGCACAATTTCTCGGAGGATTTTCGCCGTTGATTTTGCAATGAACGATTTTGAGCCAAACAGTTAGCTTGCCAGCTCGTAATATATTATGTGTAATTTCTTGCGAGGTAGTGATAGGCGTGTTAGGTAGAATCAATGGCTAAAAAGGTTTGTTGGCGAAACTTTTTTTTTTTCGCGGAATGTGATAAGATTGGGGCGGTACCTTATTAAGGCTGCCTACGTACCCTTTTTGAAGGGGTCAAGCCTTTCATAATTCTTCTCAGAGTTAAGATTATTACGACCTTGTTTTCTAGTGAAACCTTTACGGTCTAGTTATGTGTCGTGTGGAGATTGTTGAGCATGTTTCTGCTGATGGTATTTTATATCGGACCTTTGTCGGCCTCGAGACTAGCCTTCTAGGCTGTTTGTTTTGGAATTATGAATTCGTGGTTTATCTCCTTTAAAATAACATATAGATTAGCCATACGCGGAGATGAGAGAAAGAGTGTGATTTGTCATCACATTTCTAACGCTTAGCGGATCGTTATACTTGTCGTTTTGTAAGATGAGAATACTCAAAGGCTTTTAGTTTGCGGAGACTCATAAACGTACATATATAAGAGAAGGGAAATATTTTGGAATCTCGTATTTGTTTGTTGATACTTTGAGATGTGTAAGACCAATGTGCTGGGTTTAGGGCAAGAGCTAGGCTTACTACCGGTTTAGGGTTTGCGATGACTGTTTCGGCTTAAATCACCCGTTGCGGTGTAGACCTGATTCCGTCTCAATATTAAAGTCTGCGAAAAATTTTCAACTTATGTGACTTGTATCGATCGGGAACCGAGCATCTCTTCAAAGACAATTTTGAATTCGTCAGGAAGTGCTGACCAAGATTTAAGATTTCTTTTATAGCTCGTTATTATCCTTGTGTCAGATGTCTGAGAGCCTATCTCTATGGGGGAGAGATGGTTAAGTCTGTTTAGGACGTTGGAGTTTGTTTGTTGTGATCAACAACAAACGGAATGGTAAGTGTTAGCGTTTGAGTTTGTGGCTTCGTGAAGGGTGTGTGTTTGAGAAGATGTTAGTGTGTATGGCTGCTTAATTGTCCGAAACAAAACTTTATCTAGGAAGATATCTTACGTCAAAATCCGGTTCTTCGAGTGTTTGCGACGTCTCGCGGCACTAAAGACTGGATTTTTCTTTCGAGTAAATTTTACGTTATGAGAACATGTTAAAGAAGTTTTTTGCGTTGACATGAAAGTCTCGTTTGACCTTGTGGCCAATGAATACTTCGGTTTGTTTGGGGAGGTTTCACAGCCGAAGGTTGTTTGTTTAGCGAATTAACCAAAAGAATTTTGGTATAGAAGTTTTCTTTCGTATGCCTCATTTCTTGTGTGCGGGCTTAGAGATGTTTATGCGGTGTCGCAAGGGTTTCATTTTATCTTTTCGGCAGAGAAACGTTTTGGTTTGTTTGCGGATTTTTCGCAGCCAAATCTGTCGTTCATGTTTGGATGTTAAACTGTTTGATTTGTGATTGAGTAATTAGGACCAAGGGGTCGCTTAAATTTGTCCCTGGAAAGAAGTGTCTTGCTTCACTGTGCTTTGTGAAGGTTTGACCTTACGAGATTTACTTCGTGTATTTTTAAGGATGTTTCGTATAAATCTAGGAGCTTTGTTAGGAGTGTTTACTTAAATACCGCGTTTTACAGGTAAAACTTTGCGGGCTTAAAGTTGAAACATATGGAACAAGTTCAAATTTTCCGTTAACCGTTTGGTTGCTAGGAATGAGTCTTGTTATAATTTGTTGTATGGTTTCCGCTTCTGGGTTTATACGATAATTATTTGCATAATAGTCACTTGGCGTTTTTAGACGAATTGCGTATTTTTATTTTACCGTTAAGTGATTGGATGGAGCGGTGGTCGCTCAAATGTTTCGGCTTAACATAAGGTTTTGTTTGGCCGGATATCCAAGAACGTTGTATGTCAAGGATTAGACCATGGCACTTTCATGTTAACATTAAGGTCATGTTAGTCTAGAATTGTCCTTCAAAGGGATGCTGAATTCTGGTTCGGACTTCTATGGGAAGGAGTAATTGGCTGAGGGCTAAAGAGCGTTCGTCGAGATTGATAAGCCAAGTATGCTGGAGTTTTCCGTGTTAAGATGGCCAATGGGCATAGAAAACAATTTTCTACTTTAGGTTTCAATTATACGATGAATGTTTCGTATAATGTTTCCTTTAGTCGTATGAAAATTATTTCGTTTTTGTCTGAGGAAGACGAAGCCTAAGAGGCTTAATACAGGACCCGTGCGGAGTTAGTCGGGGGATGATTGCATGTTCGGATGTAACCAAGGGAAGTGAAAGGTAGAAGACAGCGAGACACAGTGCTAAAGGAAGAGATCTGTTAGACCGTAGTGCGAAGAGATAAAGTTTAGATTGGTTGTTCAAAGCCGGATCATGCAACTTCGTTTTTGCATTGTGAAACTTCTTCGTAAAACTTTTATGTTTATTTTCAAAAAAAATTTCGTATGACTTGATCTGACAAAAAGAGAGATTTTTCGTGCAAGTTTTACAAGAAGAATTTTTCATAAAAGTAAATGGAGAGTGTTTCTCGCAGATTACTCATGATGTTTGCGAGCGAGGATTAGATTGTCCTCATTCGCGTTTTTATATTGCGATGTTGTTTTGTATGACACCGATCTTGTTTTCTCATAGACTGTTTCATATAAATGTTTTAGTTATAAGAAAATAATGGGTAACCGGTTTTATGAAGATAGTAAATCGGCGCTATGTGTAGAGATTTCAGAGTAGCTATTTTTCTGCAGATTTTACGAGAAACGTTTCCGCTTTGATTTTGATCTTTGGTGAAAGTTGCTTGGAGTCACTCATGGACTTTCACTGAGGTTTATTTCATTATGATCTAGATGCGGAACGTTTTCGTGTGCTTTTAGATGAATTCTTATGACATATTCGTTTCTTGAGCGGAACGAATCGGTCAACCAGCGGTAGATCTAGTTCACGAGCGGGGAAAAAGCATTCCCTTTGTTGTCCTCACTGCTACTTATTTTCTAGATTTTGCTTTTTCACAATTTTTTTTGGTGTTTTCCCGTGACTCACTTGGTTCAACGGAAACGGGGAGCAACGGTTTGATGTTTGAAGATTTCTCATATAATTTTTGACTGTTTAGGTATGCCACTAGCGTTTAGACGAATCTTAGATCGTCGCTTGCCTTTTGGACGATTTTGATGGGTCATTTAATTGCCTTATGTACCAAGAGTTTGCTTTGTTGAAAATGGTTTTTTGATGCCAAGGCAATTTTTTTTTGAAGTTTGGGAGTATACGAGTATATATGTACCTACTCCCTCCTTTTTTACGAAAGGTTTTAAGACCATGTCTTATCTCCAGTTCTTTCTTTATTTAGTAAGAGAGCTGAGTATGTTTGAACGTGTTGCGATCGTTTCTCGGTTTTACGAAAGTTTAGATCGGTTTGCAAGATCTATCTAAACAGCTAAGGAACAATAGATCGAGATAGGGAAAATCGCCTAAGACTTAGTTCGCTAGACAATCAACTTAAATTCTAAGTTTCCTAAAGTTTACGGACATATTCAAAAGCGTTTTTATTTATCACTACTTTCCAACGAAAATTCCAAGTCTGATTCAAAAATCTACAAGTCGAACATACCTTAGTTTTCTCGGAGATTTGGGTTTGCCTCTTCTCCGTTTTACTTTCTCGTTTACCCTTCTTCTCCTTGTGTCTGTCCACCCCTTACGGATAGTAAGTATATTGATTCTTCTTGGATTTTTCTACTTTCCTGGCCGCGTTTAGGCTGAAGCCTGCCTTACGGTTTTGGTTCATCGATCCATATTTTACGATATGGGTTTCAATCTATGTATCATTGGTTTTATGAAAAAAATAAGTATCTTGTCGTTTAGGAATTGCCAAGGGCGATCAGGAAGACTTGTAGGGAGATAAGTTTTTGGTGAGAGGTCATAGGCAATAAGGTAGGAGAGAGAGGACGGTGAGAATATGGAAAGAGGCTGATGGGAGAAGTTTATTTCTCAGCTCTCGCTCCATCTCTTTCCTTCTCTGGGAGTCTTTTTGTACGATCTTTGTGTGATTTTCCGAATGTTGTCGTTTTATTTTGAGTTTTATTCGCGAGAATCGTTTCACAAATGTTTTCAAGTTTACTTTACAAGGATTATCATAAAATAGTGTCTCGTTTTATTTTACGAATGATGTTTCGTAAAATATGGCCGAGTTTAATTTTACGAATGATGTTTTGTAAAATATGGCCGAGTTTAACTTTACGAAAGTTATTCCGCAAAGCGTTATCGAGTGTAGTTTTACGAAAGATGTTTCATAAAATGTCGCCGAGTTTAATTTTACGAAAGTTGTATCGTAAAATATTGCCGAGCTTAATTTTACGAAAGTTATCTTGTAAAATGTTTTCGAGTTTGGTTGTACAAGAGCTGTGTTTTGGAAAACTCACGTTTTGCCGTTGTTCCGCAATTTTATTTTTCGAGTTTTATGTCCAAAAGTATAGCTGCGATGAGCTTTATTATTGTGACAAAAATTAATTGGAAATTTTCTCATTTGCGCAAGATTTATATGAGGAAGTGATACGTGATCAAATTATCCTAGAGCTACTGATTACTCTATCAAATAAGAGGTTCAGCTGTAGTACTTAGGGATCGAATCGACAAAGAAAGAGGGCAGACAATAGATTTGATAATCAACTTTGTTAAGCTATGCAATTAATAAGACTTTAGAATAAGTAATAAGGAAAGAGTTGGGTTGTAAACAAGTAAGGAAAATAGCTATATATAGGGTTTCCAGGTAGTGAATTATAATGGATAGAAGACAAGAGGTTTTCAATTATGGAACACAAATTTAATTAGTAAAGATATTAGATTATATATATCCTATGGCTAAGCTCAGAGTCTACAACTTCCTTTTCCAAATTCAGAATGACCGTCAATTGATGGTATGAAAACGACATCGATCGATGGCTTTCTTAATCAAGTATTAAAAGACTAGATTCGATTGGTTCCCTTAGAATCACTAGAACATTCTCTCGATTGTACCTAGTAATTTAAGCTTAACATGATTTGTTCAGGTAACGATCCTACTCTCGCAGTGCCAATTATCCTAAGATTAGGGTTATAGTTAGCTACTCTAGAATACAACTAATAAACACAATTTTGATGATAGATCTAATAATCACTATAGCAATTCTATTGTTTGTCTAATCTATCAAAACCATTAATAAACCCTAAATCTAACAAGATGACTATTCAGACATAGCTAAGTAGAACATAACCATAAACATGAAATAATGCATAAGATAAAGAATAGGATAGAAAGTAGGGTTCAAATACAAAGCTTGATAAGTGTTGATCTTCTCCCCAGAAACCCTAAACTACTATGTTTGTTATGAAAAATATCAAAACTTGTAAAAAGCCTCTCTTTGCATAAAACACTAGAAAAGACAATATAAACTAGGTAAACTCGTCGAGGGGCAATCTTGTAATTTCTGTGATTCAGGATTCAAGTAAGGTACTTTGTGAATTGGGCTACTGCGCGTCGACTGTCGATCAATGACAAGTGTTGCGTCGTCGATCGACGCAATGCTCTGTCTCCACTCGTACTTTGCTGAATTTGACTAGTGATATGGCCTGATATTTACCACTATTGTGCCATGATATCAGCTATATTTAGAATCTATTATATGTGTTTAGAGTATGTATTAGAGTATTTTTAGGTTTATGTATGTTCTGGAGAACTTTGATGAATATGGAGCTTTTAAAGATGAAGAACTGCGTAGATGCGTCAGATGTTTAGCTATGGATGGAGACCTTCCTACAGTGAGATTGAGCTGATATTGGGACAGAAGATAGAGCTTTGAGTTAGCTTTCCAATGGCACCAGTTTTGGGGTCCATCGGGTGGTTAGATCTAAAGTTATGCTTGATTTACTGAAGAGTGGTATGTGTCTACCTTGCGAGAGGAAGCTGTCGAGAAGATGAATGAGTGTCGATCGACGGCACAGCCTTGGTGTCGATCGACGGTGATCCCAGAAGACAGGCCCAAATTTTTACGGCTGACTTAAGCCCAGAAGCCATCACAAATTACCAAAATACCCATGGACGAACTAAAACCCTATTTATATGTTTCTATGCCATTGTTTAGGCACCAAGCTTTATTCTATATATTGTTCTAGGGTTAGGAGAGAAAGGAGGAACTCCTTCAGAGTCATCATGGAACGCCTTTGGTTCTTTATTTGATTTATATTCTATATCTATTTTATTCATCTATGATTTCTGTGACAAAGATCATGTCTGAGTAGATCTCTTGTTAGGTTTAGGGTTATTAATGGTATTGATGGATTAGCCAAACAATAGAATTTCTAAGGTGATTATTAGATCTATCAATAGAATTGCGTTTATTTATTGTGTTCTAGAGTAGCTAACTAGAACCCTGATCATATGATAGTTAGGTGCAAGCGAGAGCGTGGTCTACTACCAGAATTATTCATGTTGAGCTAGGTTGCTAGAACCAAACGAGAGTTGATTTAGTTAATTTAGTGAACTTATCGAATTAGGTCATAAAGCTTGACTCAAGAGACCATCGATCGATGCAGGATCATTGCGATCGATCGACGGTCATTCCGTGTCAACAAGCGAGAGCTGAGACATCGGACTTAGTCAATCGATTAGACTCGCAACGACAACTTGTCGTCTTTACATTAGATATCGAGCTCTATAATCCACTTGCCTGAAACCTTAGATCTAGCTATTTATTATTATTGTTTACTTACCAATCAATCAATTATCTGCTATAGTTTATTTACTGCTTATTAATCTATTTGCCTAGCTTAATCGGTGTGCCCACGCTCCCTGTGGATTCGATCCCTAAATACTAAAATTTGACCTCTCTTGGCAAGAGTAGTTTGTAGGGTTAATTTGATAGAGTTTGTATTGAAACACATAAAAACCCTCATGTCATGGATACTGGGACTGCAACCTAAGGTGTTTAGCTAGTGACACGAAGTATGTCTTTAAATACGATTACAAGTATCACTGTTTGTATGCTTGACAGACCCTCGACTCTGGTCAAAGTATCCAAGTATGGGTGCCATAAGCAGAAACCAGAATGGACCACTTGATATGATTTTGGTTAAATCCCTATCAAGTGGGGGAGACTTATACAACGATGGTCAATGAGATTTGATCATTGGAGATGTCATTTGGTTATTAAGAACCAATCGAGTTTTGTTCCACGATAAGAAAAGACTAAGTTCGGATGGAACATTCTGTCAAGGGACGAGGTATACTCACCACTAGAGTCGAGGATGAATCCATCACAAGTGGGGGAGACTTTTCATGTCCCCGATCCTGGATAGGATCGTCGGGACAGGCCATGGTTTGAGGAAATGAACCAGTCTGGTCATATGACCTAAATACAGGTGTTCCATGGTCTAATAGGATGGTTAAGGGAATTAGGAGATTAAACCTTAACCAAATACTAAAGGAGATAAGGTAAAACCAGCTGGACGAGTAATACGGAAACTCGGTATTAAGTACAACAAGCTGGATCAGCTGTATGCAGCTGGACTTAGCTCGAGCTATCTCACAGTGAGTGTGGTCAGCTCCCTGAGATCTATGACTAGCTCACTCAGCTGGGCCAGCTGGGAATCAGCTCATCTCAGCTGGACGGAGTGTTATGGTCTTGGGAAGTTGGACCAGTCCGGGTCGTGGTTGGGTCAGCCGGTTGGGTCAGGAGGTCCGACCATTGGGCCAATGACTTAGGTTGTCCACGCCTTCTTCTATAAATATAGGGACACATAACATCAGTTTCATAAGGAAATACAGAGAGAAAGGCGAGAGTGAGAAAGAAATAAAGAAAGAGAGAGAGGAATCGATCATACAAGGTCGCTATTGTTGTGGTTAAGTAACAACAAGGTGGAGATCGATTGTGGAAAGGCAATGCCGACTGGAATAAGAACCAGAGGCAAAGATAAAGTGTTGGAGAAAGGGCTTTAAGATTCCAGAGCACACGTTCAAGGTGATGGGGGTGGCCATGGAACCATCGCCCATAACAGTCGATCGGTT
>CAJHQQ010003791.1:0-37743 GCA_905132885.1 Moricandia moricandioides | reverse complement strand
CAATCTGAAAAGAAAGATAAGAAGCATCGATCGACGGCACCCACCCCTTGTTATTGATCGACACTCATCCTCCAGAACCGATCAACACCTACCATGCAGATCTCGCTTACAACCCATCATACCTCGAGTACGACGAAGATTACAGAGAATAAGAGATAATCGAATACCATGGTATTGCTATGGAAGAGACTGGTGTTTTTCATGTTTCCCATCAAATCGGGAAATCGACATCGATTGTTGGTAACCAATCACCATTGATCGTTGGTAACCAATCACCATCAATCGATACTGATCTTAACGCAGAGTCCGAATTCAATTCAGCAGCAGAACGTGAGAAGGAATATGGTTACCTACAACCATATGAGTTTGGTATTATGAGAGATCCAGATGGTCACGCAAGAGCTATGGATGGCATAATTCTACATGTCACGAGGGAAGATGTGGCAGATATATTACGATGGCTAATGGAGCTTGAAACCTTTTCAGCCAACATTTTGATAATCCAGCATCAATCGATCGACATACATCAGGCATACCGAGGATACAGTGAAGCTTACAAAGAATACAATGGAAATTACAGAGAGGAAGAGCTGATTAAGTCTCGTTGGCCTAGCAATGGAAGAAGTTTGAGTAATCAACGCGAAAGTGTATAATTGAGCATCAATCGACGACATCTCACTGCCATCGAACGACATCAAACGCAAACCAAAACAAGAATTTAGAGCAGAAGACACGAATGTTGGTTATCTTAGACCAGATGAGTTTGGAATTTTCAGAGACACAGAAGGACGTGCACGGGCTCTTTATGAGAGAATTCTACCTAAGGATGATGTAGCAGATGTCCTTTTATGGCTAATGGATCAAGAAATTTATTTGGCCAACAGCAGCCGCCATCGATCGACGCATAGGTACCAGCCCCGATCGACAGTGAAGAGCAGAAGAACGAGCCAATCCATTATGATATATGCACTCCCAAACATCCTAGATCAATCGACGACAACCAGCACGCATCGATCGACACCACCTTTCCAGGGGTACACCAGTTTTGTACATCTAATGCCTATGGTTGAGGAAGTTGAAGATCGATCGGTTGGATCAACCTACTATTGATCGACGGTCGTATAGAGCATGGAAAGAGAGCTTATTCTGATGGCAGAAGAATTTTCCATTGGGAAAAGAAAGATGAGTATGGCATCTATATAGATGAGAATGGTAATGCACGAGCTATAGACTGAAGAGTCGTGAATGTGCAAGAAGCAGACGTCATAGCAGTTTTAGAGAGAGCTACATATGTTTACCAGAACATGCAGAAAAGATGGCTATGTCTATGAAGAAACAAAAGACATACATCAGAGCAGAGATTGATGGTATTGTGCATTAGATTTACAAATCTCAAGAGATGTCACTGGATGATTTCTACAAGAGGCTTGATGATGTCTACTATCCTATCGACAAGGGCCTCACCGTTTTGACTACACGCATGGATGAGATGAAGCAAGATTTGGATACTGTTCAAAAATATCATGCGATTGGAGTAGACATAGTGACATCGATCGACGATAGCATTTGGTCATCGATCGATATTGAGTATGACAAACAGAAGTCCGCAGCAGAAAAACATTCGAAGACAGGTTCAATGAGATTGCTTTATCTCAGAGCCTGATGAAGGAAGATATTTCTCAGCAATTGGAGGATATATCAGAGGCTACAACTGCCAGACTTAGATTGCTACAACGCAATATTGAGAATCTGCAAAGGAGAATGCATTATGTGGAGGTTGCTAAGGAAATTATAAAGAATGAGAAAGCCAGAGGAGATGAGGCAATGAGAAGCTTCATAGGTACATGGTTTCAGAAGAGCAAAGAAGATGTAGAAACTTGTTTTCCAAGTGTTGGTCCAACTCCATACTAGTTAGAAAGTTCAAAACGTCGAGGTTAAGACTATAACCAAGCGCTGAGTGGGAGGCAACCCACTTTTTAGTAAGTTTTTATTTAGTTTTTACTTATACTACTATTTATTTCGAGTTTTACTTTCTTTTTTCCAGACTGTTTGCGTCCACCATCGAGGCACCATCAGTTGACAATGGATCGCGACTATCGATCGGCCACACCCACCTACAATCGATCGACACTCTCTTACAGAGAGAGGTATCGAGTTTTCTACTTAAAACTTTTACTTATGATTTGATTTTTCCTAACCAATCCGGGGCGGATTACACTGGAGAAAGTGTAATTTAAGTCTAGGGGGGGGGGGGGGGGGGGTTCGCTAATGCTATTTATTTGTTTTTGAGTTTTATTTCTATAACTATTTAAGTTTTTCAAAAAGTTTTTATTCAGTCAAGAAGGGGACTATGATCAAGATTTATTATTGACTAACCACACTTTAGCACCATTCTTAGAAGGTTGTTTGCAGATATTACTAGAGATACCAAAGTGGATCATCTTTCCACTATATCACACTTGCTCATAAAGTTTGAAGGAACTGAAGCTGATTTCCAACACTAATCATGACATTATCAGCTTGCTTTGGGACTTGGTATACATTGGATCGGATTCCTTTTGCAAGTCTGGAAGGTAAAAGTTTTTGTGCTTCTGATTCCCCTCTCTCTCCCCTTCAGATTAAAAATTAAAAAGGAGTCAAACAAGATTTGGTGGCTACAACCATTAAAGCTTGATATATATGATTCTAGAAAGAGATAAAGGTCAAAAAGAAGTGAGCAGGATCTGGTGGTTAAAACCATTAGAGCTTGATTCATGGAAGTCTGTCCAAATATCCAGTCAATTAAAATAAAATAAAATGATACCCTCAAAAGAAGGGGGACATTGACTGAGAGATGTGAGAAGAAAGGGATCAGAGAAGACTACTTGTGTGCTAAGATACTTGCAGAGGTAAGAGTCCATATGTCATTTGATCGATACTCCCAAGGTAAAGTATACACATTTATTTTATGCAAAGAAATGAAATCAGTAGAGTGGTGAATCAAACTAGTATTTGCTAAGTTGTTGGTAGAATAGATTTGGTTGCTATACTAGGATAGGGTATATAAAGTTTCTTTGTGATTGACTTGATAAGGTGTGGTTGCAAACAAAGTAGGGTGACAATATACTTAGACATTATGTGAGTCTTCACTTTTCAAAACCTCTTTCACAGACTTTGTTTGCTTGAGGACAAGCAAAAGGTTAAGTCTCGGGGAGTTGATATAGCCTATTTATTACCAGTTTTAGGTCATGTTATAGGATCTATTTGGGGTCTATTATGTGTGCTTAGAATATGTTTTAGGGTCTTTACAGGTCCAGATACGTTTTGGAGATATATGGAGATGCTTGGAGCTTTTGGAGCATTTAGGGGAGAAGAATCCGTAGCTGCTCATTTAGAGATTCAAAATACAAGACTGTCGTCGATCGATGACACTACCTTTGCGTCGACCGATGTTACAAGACCAAGATCAATTGATGCTACACACATGCCATCAATCGACAAACAAATCACAGGCAGGCGATTTCAAGCTAAAGTTAGAGACAAATGACGAAGATTCCCCGGACGAGTTTTGACCTAGATTTTAGGATTTTATATTTATGCTTTATGTATTACACAAGAGAGGATGTTCTTGAGAGTTTAGTTTTTCTATTATAGATTTATGGTTTTTAGGGGAGAAGATTCACAACTCCTTAGGGATATTCGTATTAGAACCCCAATATTTTATCTATGCATTATATTCATACTATTGTTCTTTCTTTGATTATGTCTGAGTAGTTATCAACTAGATTTAGGGTTGAATGATAGCAATCATGGATCAGCCCAAAAGTAGGGTTGCTAGGTTAAGTTTATATCCATCAATTGAGTTGTGCTTAATGCTTGCATTCTAGAGTAGCTAACTAGGATCTCCAAAGTAGGACATGGACGACTACGAGAGTAAGTTCTGTGCCAGAATAGACTCTATTGAACTAGGTTGTTAGGCACATGCGGAGATGGTCTAATTAGCTTGGTGAACTTATCAAATCTCATTCACACTTCCTTCTGATTTCACCGTCGATCAACATCAGGCCTTTGCCGTCGATCGATGGTCTTTCCTTTTGCTTGCATACAAGAGTGGGAGTTAAAAGAGACAGAATAGTTAATATTTGAGTTCTAGAATATTTATATTTTCGTACTTCCTATTCACTATAATCCATTAAGCTTGAAACCCTAGGACTAACATACTTACATTTGTATCTAGTTAGTTTAATAGCATATTTCCATATTTACATTATCATCATATTTCCATATTGCATCTATATCTCTTGATAAAGAATATTTCATTAACTGATTATTTGCTACTAATATATATATATATATATATATATATATATATCTACCTTCCTTAGTCTTCTGAAATAAGAAATCTATTGTGTCTCATTGCTCTCTGTTGATTCGATCCCTAAGTACTACATTTGATTTCTCTTGGCAAGAGTATTATTTGTGTGTTAAGATTTGGGTTAATTTGATAGTTAATTGTTTAAGATATTCATACCCTTCTAGAACAATAAACACACACATGTCAATAAGCATAGGAGAAAAGATTATTCATGTAGTCAGATATATGCGTAAAGCACGAAAGCCAAAAAAAACTAAGAATTGTATTTACTGCATGAGCAAAAGATGAAAGAAGATGGAAACATACATTTTGCAACGATAGGTACTTTGAATGATTTGCAATTGTTCCGTGCATAGGCCCGGGAGAGAAATAAAATATTAGAATTTGAAAGAGAAGTGGAGGATTTACCTCTGTGTGGGTGTATTTCTTCAGTAGGGAAAGCATATTTAACTCACAGAGCTTCAGTTACTATCCTCTCTTAAAGTTCCTATGCTTTCTCTCTTTCGTCTGATCTTCAAGAGTCTTGTCGTTCGTACAGCTCCAGTGGCTTTCTCAGCACCGGAGCCGTCCTTTCTTTTGTTTGTTTGTGTTAACTTGAAGACCAAAATAGATCCAAAGGAGGAGTTGAGTTAAGAATGGGTTATGTGCATAGTTAGGACAAGACTTCCGGAGAGTGTCTATCAAGGCTTCAGAATTATTTAAAGATGTCCAAAGTAATCTTTAAGGTTGTGTAAAGATAGAGCCAAGTCCATGAAGGATTTAGTAGTACATTTGGGAGCATTTGGGAGAAATGGTCGAGCATGCAAAAATAGGGCGAATCGTATGGACGCTACGGACTTGTACGGATTTAACGTCGACCATACTCGACCTAGTTTGACATTTGGAGAAGCTTGGACGAGATGTGAAAAACTTGGGTGAGGTACAGACAAGAGGTTCGTACCATCAACCATATGGTCTGTGCAAAAAGAAGTGACCCAAAGATGTTCTCATTCGACCTTTGAAGATGAATGGGGATTTTGTGCAAAAATATGGCTACTGGTACAGACAGGAGGTCCGTACCATAGACTGTACAAGAATAGGGTGATTGCTTTCCCGGATCGACCTGAAATAAAGTTGTGCAAACTTAAGGCGCAGGAGAAGACAAACCTGAGTTATCTTGTGATCGTTTGTGGACAAGGAAGAGCTAGGACGTGGTCAATGACAGGTTGTCTCTTGCTATAAAGGAAGACTCATCTTGGACCATGTATCTAGCCATCTTTGTGAGCAAGTTTTATGGGAGCCTTAAGGGAACCAATCAGGAAGCAGGCAGCCTCTCTACACCAATCAGCTTCCATCACGCATATCACAACCCAAACTCAATCCTAGCCGTCCATCTTTCAAGTGATTTATCAGCCATTAGATTAAGGTTTCTGATCTTTAAAGTTGTAAGTCTATATAAGGCAATGTATTGTATATTGTAACTCTTAAGAGAGTGAAGGGGGTTTCCCTTTCTCCTTCATTATATCAAAGTGTGTTCTTGGATCATAATCCCTTCATCTCTCCCTTTCTTATACTCTAAACTTCTAATCTCTCATAATCTATTGTTTCTGGTTTGAGTTTAACACTAATTTCATCAGACCTTTCCTTCACCGTTTCAAGACTCCATCTCGCCCTAAAGGGCTTGTTCATCTCACACACAGCCTGAGCTCTGAAAATTGCACAGTTTGTTGGTAGGATGGTAGTGTAAATTGTGTCGAAGAAGATCATGCATGTTTGTTTCAAAGGCAAGACCTTTTGGGTGTAGATGAAAGATAAATCTGATTGGGATCCTTTTGATCTGTGTTTGTCGGTTCCAGATCTTTATGATTCATGGTCTCTGGTTTCTGGCTCAGAGATGTATTTTGTTCGGTGAGATTGATCATTACTCTTGCTTTTCGTAATCGTCTTCGGCTTTGGTGGTTCCTCGTTGGATCCAAGCTCCCTCTTGTCTTTGACTGATATCTGAGCTAAGTCTGGTTTCATTCTGTTTCCTGTTCTCGTTCGAGATTAGTTTTGTCTTGCTCCTTGTATTTTCTCCAGAGATTGGAACGTAAAAGATCTAGAGAAGAATTCTTTTATTTTCTCTCAAAAGTCTGCTAATTTGCTTTACAAAAATATATATATGAAAGTCCTAAAATATGCACATCTAGAATAAGAAAATAATATAATTGACATTAAAGTATATATTTCCTAATACCCCCTCCCCCCTCCCTTCAAGTTGGAGCATGAAGATCAAGAATGCCGAACTTGGACAATGGAGCTTGGAAAGGACGACCACCAAGTGCTTTGGTAAAGATATATGCCAATTGTACCGTAGTAGATACATACTTCATTCGAACGAACCCAACTTGTATGTCATCTCTAATAAAGTGACAGTCTAATTCCACATGTTTCGTACGCTCGTGAAACACTGGATTAGTTGCAATATGAAGCGTCGATTGCTTGTCGCAATACAAATCCATCGCTCCAAAATTCTCAAAATCCATCGTAAACATCAAACTCTTGATCCATTTTATCTCTTTTAATGCAGCTACCATCGATCGATATTCACCCTCAGCTGATGAACACGACACAACATCATGTTTCTTTGACTTCAAGGAGACTGGAGAGTTTCCCAGTTGTACCAGCCATCCATTCAAAGACCTCCTAGTAATTGGACATCCAGCCCAATCTGAATCACACCAAGCTGTGAGATGGAAATTACACTCAGCTTTCAAGATAATTCCCATCCCGGGACACCCTTTCAAGTAACAAACCACTTTCAATGCGGCTGTCCAATGTTCTTCTCTTGACTTTTGCATGAACTAAGACAAGATATGAACTGAGTAAGCGAGATCAGGTCTTGTGGCAGCGAAGTAAATCAGTCTCCCAACGAGTCGTCTATACCTCTCTCGGTCAACAAGTAATGGTGAAGTCGACCTCCCTAACTGATGATTTGGCTCCATAGGAAAATCTATCAGCTTCCCACCAAGTAAACCAGTATAAGCAATAATATCTAGAGCATACTTCCTCTGTGATAAGTATATATTCTCAGGGTTTCGTGCAACTTCCAATCCAAGAAAATACTTCAGTTTACCCAAATCTTTCATATGAAAACAACTGCTCAAATGTGTCTTAAACTCTTGGATAACCTCAATTGAACTTCCAGTCACCACAAGGTCATCAATATACACTCAAACATGCAAGTGCACCTTACCACGAACCAATGAGAAAAATGAGTAACCAGCCCCACTTTGTTTGAATCCATAATCCAAAAGCTCCTTTGAGAGCTGTACAAACCAACACCTCGGAGACTGTTTCAGCCTATACAATGACTTTTTCAATCTGCATACCACTCCTTTCTCAGAGGAACCAAAACCCTGTGGTAACCTCATATACACTTCCTCTAGCAAGTGTCCATGAAGGAATGCATTATTCTCATCCATCTGATGTAGTTCCCAAGTTTTTCCTAGGTGCAACCTGAAGGAGCAACCTAACCGTAGTCATCTTTACCACTGGCTCAAATGTTTCTGAATAATCAACCCCTTCTTTTTTTCGACTACCACATGCATCCAACCTTGTCTTATACCATTAGACGGTCCCATCTGCATTATACTTAATCGTAAATACCCATTTGCATCTGATAACACGCTTACATGGTGGTAACTCTCCTAGTATCCAAGTCTTATTTCGTTCTTGAGCCTCAATCTCTAATCACATTGCTTCCCTCCATTGTGGGCACTTCATAGCTTCAACAAATGTTTTAGGTATCAATCCTTATGTTATTCTTACCAAAAATGCCTAGTGTGACTTAGAAAATTAATCACAGTTCACAAAATTTTCAATCCCATATTCAATTCCAGTCTCTTGGCTCTTTGGTGACTTGATTTTGGTATTAGATACATAATCACGAAGATTGACTGATGCTTCTTTCCTTCTCATTCCTCTACCCAAGGCTTCTTCCTCAGGTGTTACTATTGGACCAACTGCAACCGTCACAGGTTGTCCCAATTCTTCCACCTCAATCTCCGGTTCCTCTTCCGTTGGTGTCACACATGTTTCAGGCTGTGTTACACCTTGCAATCTACTATCTCCCGTCTGAGACACATCATGTGTTATACTTACGTCATTATGTGTTGCATCCTCTGCGACAACATGATTATCAACAATATCCATTGTCTCAAAAGCATCCATATCACCAACCAACGGTGTAGAAACATCAGAGATATCTACGCTTCACTCTCCTGGTGTTGTAGATTCCTTTTCATAAAAAGGAAACCCCCCTCCAATGAATGTAACATCTCTAGAGACAAAGAATTCCCTAGTTTCAAGAACAAATAGCGACAAACGCTTCTTTCCTTAGGGATAGCCTACAAACACACACTTTCGACTTTGGTTAGCAAACTTATCTCCATGTCTCTTCTGATTATGAGTGTAAGTAAGACAACCAAATACTCGAATTTCACCATATGAAGGAGCTTTGTCAAAGACGACTTCATAAGGACTCTTTCCCTTAAGTACCTCTGATGGAGTTCTATTAATAAGATATGCAGCACGGAGAACACATTCACCCCATAATTCAACCGGTAAATGCGCTTGAAAAAGTATTGCCCTAGCCACGTTCATGATATGTTTATGCTTCATTTCCACTCTCCAATTCTGTTGAGGAGTGCCTACACATGAAGTTTGGTGGGTTATACATGTACTTCGAAAATACTCTTTTATTCGCATGAACTCAGTCCTATTGTCGCTCCTCACTATCTTCACCCTCTTGTTGAATTGTCTCTGGGCAAGAGCAAAGAAATCCAGAATAGTCTTCTCAACCTGTGATTTTTCATGAAGCAAGTATACCCAGACAGCTCTAAAATAATCATCCACAATAGTGAGAAAGTAGTACGCTCATATATGGCTCCCATAGATCACAATGTATCATCTCAAAGCACTCCTTGCTTTTATCCTCACTTAAAGGAAACTCATTACAACACTTTTTTGCTTGAAAACATATGTCACAACCAGATATAGTCATACTTGTACGATCAACCACCGATAACTTCCTAATCACTTTCTCAGAGGGATGACCCATCCTCTTATGCCAAACTCCTATTGACTCCAGTTTGTCAACTTTCTTCACATTCATGCTCTTTTGAATACCTTGAAGAAAATATAATCCTTCTTTCTTTTTGCATGTCCCAATCACTTTCTACAAGAGACAATCATACACCAGACAACTCGTCTTATCAGACAATGCCATGCAACCCATCTCATCAATCATCTGTGATACCGATATCAAGTTACACTTCAGCTCTTCAACCAAATAAACTCGCTTAAGTCAAATTCTCTGTTAACACGAGCCTACCTTCCCTCTTAGCCAACACAGTCCTCCCATTCAGAAAACCCACCATACACAGTGAGACTTGATGTATATCCGTCAAGGTGTGTAACACACCGGTCATTTGGTTTGATGCACCACTATCAATTATCCACTCATATGCACGATTCATATCACTAACATGATTCACTGATTCTGACCTACCTTCCAACATTAGCACCAGCTTTTCCCATTGAACTTTCGTTTGTCCTGTTAAGACTTCTGGATTAATGAAAGACACTTCTGTGTGTGACACACGTTCCATCTTTGTAACACCAACTTTTCCATAACCATCTCCTTCACATGCATGAACCCCCTCCGATTCATGAATCGCCCTTGATCTATTGTTGTCTCTTCTGTATTTTTTTCAACCACCAATCTGGATATCCATATTTCATATAGCATGATCCAACATCGTGTCCATACTTAGAGCAATATGAACACAAAATACCTCGGCTCGTAAGTCTCACGGCCTTATCATTACGTCTCATCGTTCTTTTGAAAGGAATGATTTCTTCAATTCCTTCTCTTTCAAAACCGGAAGCGTCACTCACAGCCCGGTCCTCCTTCTTCATTTCCAGACTCGATAAATCCATTATCGATTGTCCCAAACACCAATTGAATATAAACGCGAAAGCTTGTAGCTTTGATTCCTAGGAATTGGATAAATCTGATACCATAAATGATCTGGAGAATAATTCTCTTATTTTCTCTCAAAAGTCTGCTAATTTTCCTTACAAGATTATATATGAAAGCCCTAAAAAATGCACATCTAGAATAAGAAAATAATCTAATTTACACTAAAGTATATATTTCCTAATAGAACGGGATCTCGTTTCTTTGTGGTGCTTCTTTCATGGCCTTCCCTTGTCGTTCTCTAGTCGACATCACCTCTGGTTGAAGGCAAGATCTTGAAGCCGGTTCTCTATTGCTTGTGCTCTCTAACTACTGGAGAACGTTTATGTTATCAATATCATTGGATAACTTTATTAGTTGATCTCAAGGGAGTTTGGGCTGTACTGTTAGCTTGTTTTAAAGCTTCTAATGTTTTAAGGCGATATGAATTTTTCTCACTAAGGTTTGTCTCTTGTTTGCGTTGTTTTCGTAGTCTGGTTTCCCTTGTCTGGGCTAATGGTTTCTGGGAAACATGATTTTGCCGACAAAGTCTCTAGACACGTGTAGGTGTCTGCCGACTTAGGTGTGTGTTATTGTATTCCACCTTGTAATGATCTTGTTTAATACTCCCTCCGTTTTTTATATTAAACATTTTAAAGAATTTTTTTGTTTCAAATTATATGACGTTTTCAATTTTCTATATATAATTTATTAATAATTAATACTAGATAACTAATGATATCATAGTTTCTATTTTATTATTGGTTGAATTATGGTTAGGCAAATAATTAGTGATGTTTTGTTTAGAAAATGAAAAAAAAAATGTTTCTTATTTTATGTGCATAATCCTAGAACGTCAAAAATAAAAAATAAAAACAGAAGGAGTATATAATTTGCAATGTTAAAAAAATCACATAGCTTGGAACCAATCTATATGATATGATATATGGTTTTGGAGTTATAATTACAGTCTTAGTAATATTCTTTTTAGCGTTAGATTATGAGTTTAGTGTTTTTCCTTTTTAGTAAACTTTAAAGTATCTTTCTTTTTTTAATTTAGGTTATGATCAGGCCCGTCTTAAAACTATATTGGGCCCTTGGATAATTTTTTTTTTCTATGTATTATACCTAACTATACATGATTTTATAAGACTTTTGTGTTAAAAAACCAAAAATATGGGCCTTTTTATCATTCAATTTACTTAAAATTTAAGAAGGGCCCATGGCGTGTGCCCTCTTTGCCTCCCCCAAGAGCCGGCCCTGGTTATGATCTCTTGTAACTTAACCTATAAAATAGATTCTTATGATAATAAAGATTCAACTTCCAACTATTAACCATAATCTGTAAGAGAGTTTAGGGTTAAGAGGAAGCTTAGCCACTTCTCTTTTTCTTCTTCACGTGTAAATATGGCACAAGTTACGAGATCGCAATCGGCTCGTATCAATTTGGTATCATAGGTGAACGCTTATATGGAGGACAAACTCAACACTGTGCTAGCACAACTCACTTATTTAATGGATGAGGTTCGGTTAATTAAAGGAGATCTGGGAACATTCTCATCAAAACTGAACGAACATGATAAGTTGCTTGATACACTGACTGCAGAATCAAAGGGCACACTAACAAACATCAAGGTGAATTCCACAGGAGATTACCAGGAGCAGGGATCAACCGTCAAATTCTCTTCTGAAGAATTAACAGAAGATAAAGTAATAAGTGAAATTATAGGATAAAGTGTCACCTTGCAGAAGGTGGAGGTTGGAACCAACCCTAGAAAAAAATTGCAGACAATTAGCGGAAATACAGTGAGTGAGAGAAGAGCATCCATATGGGTTTTCCGGTGGCTTGTGGCCGTCTAGGGATGTAGGTAGAGAGCAAAGACATCGTCGTAAGAGGAGACTGGCATGTGAGGGTCATCAAAGTTAATGAGAATCAGCAAAACTATTCACATGACGGGTATCAGAACTATGTTGCTGGTCGCGATAGGGGTGTGGCTATCACTGTCAAAGATGGAGTTTCCTCCATATGATGGTACAACGAATGGTTGCTGAAGTGTGATGACAATTTCACTGATCAACATATATTAAACTATGATGCCAGAGTCCGGCAGGCCACATTTGTGTTGACTAGACAAGCATATCACTGGAACAATAATCTGCGTTGGCTGGTTAGACACGAACTGAGTTGGGTGGAATTTAAAAGAATCTACAAATGCCTGCTCTGAAAAGCAGATTTAGTTAATCCAGTGGGATAATTGTCTAATCTACGACACATTGGAACAATCGATGAATACTGCAACCAATTTGAAGAATTCTTTGGGTGCCAAGCAAGGCTCACACGAGACTAAAAGTTATGGCAGTTTTGTGCTGAATTAGCTTTATAATTTTAGGAAAGATGTAGAGTATAAACATCCTGAGACAATTTTTGAAGCAATGGAGTATGCTCGAGACAATTAATACAAGATTGATGGTGACAAATGAGCTAGGACGTTTGGAGGACATAAGGCTCCACTGTCTGGACATTTAGTCCACAACACTTTGCCAAAAATGCTAGAGAAGAAAGAGCATGACAAAAAAAGCTCATCTGCCTTGAAAAGAGGAAGCAAAACCAACTCTGCAAAACCAGTATTGGAAGAAATTGACTGTAACAAAAATGGCAGAGAGTCGAGCCCAAGGACTTTGTTTTAATTGCGATGAACTCTACACGCAAGATATGTTTGTAACCCAATATTTTTCATACAATGCTTGTCATGGACGGATATGATCAAGATGAAGTAATTCATAGAAGAAGAGTTCGTGGAATGTGTGGGACGAAGAATAGAAGTTTTAAAGGTATAGCTGGAGCTTGAGGACAAGCTCCTAGTTGAGGAGGAGAGTAATGATATGATATATATGGTTTTGGAGTTAGAATTACGGTTTTAGTGATTTTCCTTTTAGCGTTAGATTAAGAGTTTGTTTTTTTTACCTTTTAAGTTAACTTTAAAGTACTTTTCCTTTTTAATTTAGGTTATGATCTCTTGTAGATTTAACCTATAAAATAGCTTCTTATGACAATAAAAATTCACCTTTCAACAGTTAACCTTAATCTCTATGAGATTTTAAGGTTAAAGAAATCTTAGCTACTTCTCTTTCTCTTCTTCGCGTGTAAACACAACATTGGTTACGAGATCACAGTCGACTCGTATCACCATATGACTTGATGACATCCAAGAAATTTTTGGCCTCATCTATATTACGGGTCCTGCAATACCCGTAAAAAGAAAAACTGAAAGTGGCAACCTTGGAGATTTTAGAAAAGGGAATGCTTGTTTAACCGAAGCAATAATGATTAAATTTCAGGCACCAGATGAACCACGAATGATGACAGCTAACACATGAATAGAGGTTAAGTTAGATGAGATTTGTAAAGAGATCCCAACATTGAAAAGGAATACCTTAGCAGCAATGCTTCGGGTAAACCTTCTGACACATCAAGCAATACATGAAGGAAAATAGCTTACATGTATGGTGATAAGGATGGTTCATCAGCTCGAAGAGGTAATTTATTGAGTTCCACCAGCAGAGCTAGAAGGTAAATGTGTTTTGATTTTTTAATTTCATGATCTGAAGGATAGTCACTTGCCTTGTGTTGACGATAATACCTTTGATCTTGATTGTTCTGTGATGATTAATGAATGTCTTGACCTGATATGTGAGACTCAAAAACTAGAGGACTTGAAAGTAGAAAAGTTTGCTAGAGATTATCATAAAGTATGTTTTGACATAAATTATCTTTGTACTTCAAATGAACTTGAATCAGACTTTTTGATGCTTGAGAATTCTAAACCTCTTCTTGAACTAGCTGACTTAGGGGATGAACTTAATGTTGTAAGATCTTGAATGAGATAGAAAATCTCCATGTCGAAAACGATCATGAAAATGGAAACAATGTCTTTTGTTTAATTGATGGGGATGAGGTAAACTACTTTGTGAAAACTTCGTTTGAACCTGTAGTCGATTTTGTCTTTCCATCAAATGCATTTGATTTTCATTATCATCTAACCCTCAAGGAGAATGTATTGACATATGATGCATATGTAGTGAAGCTCCTTGATGAAAATCTTTCTATTTTATATAGAAAGTGGTATTCCCCTTTTCACATTGTTTCTTGTTCTCGAAGGAGAAGGAAAAAAGGTGAATAGGCTCAGCCTTTCGATAATTATGACTAGCAAGCACACATAATCAACCTATGAGACTTAAAACAACCGTACTTGGGAGGTAGTCCCTTGTCATCTTATGTACATACATCTATCTTTTATTTTTCGTGTTTTTGTTTGAATAATTGTCACATGATGGTGCAAGATATCAACCAACAAGTTTGAGGGAACTATGCATCCTTCCTTAAGGGTGTTGTGATATCGCTAAAGTTCAAAAAGATGCCCAGTTATCCTCCCTTGAACCAATCCAAGCTCCAAGTAAGTGTTTCTCCAACTCCGTGCATACTTAGTTTTTATTTTATTCCTCTCTTTCAGTCTTTTCTTCATCTTTATTCTCACCTAGTAAGTGTTTCTTCAACTCTGTAACGCGTACGCTAGTTCCGGGCCTAGCGAGTTGTGAAAAATCGGAGTATATGCCGGGATTAATCAGAGATTAATTTTTATGTTTTTTGTATATATAATACTTCTTGTACAAGAACTACGTAACATTCATTGTAGTTTAGTTGTTAGTCTGATCCCCTATGTTGTTCACGTCGCGTCTTCGAGAGCTTTAAGTGGATGATTTTTGTTTTTCATTTTTTTTTCATTAATAACTTTGAAATGACAGTAGTGCCCTCATTTTTTTCTAAATACCGTCGGCAAAGCTTAATCTCTGCTTTTCATTTTCTTTTTTCTTTACGATTTTGACAGTTTAACTTGTGTGTCTTTATTTTTTTACTTAGTTACAGTAGATCTTCAACCCAAATTATATAATATTAAGCTTTTGAAGATGCCGAGTTTTTAGAGATTTGATATAAATCGATACGTTACCCAACCGATCCACGTGTATTCTCTGATTAAGCATCCGCCTCACCTGAGTTTTAGAATATAGATTCTCAGACAAGGGATTGTGTGAAGTCAGTTTGAGGAAGAGACCAACTATATCACCTTATGTTCTGTTTTTTTTTTTCTTGAATATCACGCATTGCATTGTTCATACAATTTTGCATTAGATTACAACTAAAATTTTTGAAAATTTCAAAAAAAAAAATCAAAAGACGCATTTAGTTGCAGCATTTGCATTCTTAGGATCTAGTCTAGTTTCATATAGGTTCCATTCATATTCATTGGGAGCTTTGATTGACTTTTCTTGTAAAGAATACATGTCTAGAAGTCAATATGACACCCTAGCCAAACATAGCAAGTAGCTTAAGCATCTCTTGAAAAGCTTGTATTCTTAGAGCCTTAAAAACTCATCTTAAAACTTGTTGCTTGTTGATGTTGACATTTTTCTTGAAACCAACTCCAAAATTAATTAAAACTTAATGAACTTAAAATATTCGTGCATACAGGCATTTGCATACTTGGTCATGGATGTCATACACATTTGGGTTATCTTACTATGTTCTATCACTCTTTGTTAACCCAAAATGGCACTTCATACCCTTTGACCCTTGCCATATGTTGAAACCACCTTTAATTTTCTTAAGTGATGCCTCTTAGTGATAGCTTGTCATATGCAAAATATTGAAAGTATTGAAAGTGACACTGGTTTGTGTTATCTTTGGCTAGCATTATGACCTCATTTTAGCTAGCGTCTAGGATGGAGAATGAGATGTTGTGTTTAAAGATTTGATCTTAGGCTTGGGAGGAGTAAGTGAAAGAGATGAACCTCAAGAAAACTACTAGAGATAAGAAAAAAGAAAAGAAAGGCTCTAGAGTTGTTGAATGGAAACCCCTAAGAAGCAAAAGAAAATAAACATGAAATAGAGAAAAGAAAGAAAAAGAAAGTGCTAAGTAAAAAAGCGGAAGTCTCTAATTGGTTGAAATAAGAAAAAGAAAAACATTCATTGGGTTAGTGAGGAAGAGAGTGATATTTGGATTTTGGGATGAAAAGGGAATGAGACTGACACGAAGAGAAGGATAGAGCTTGAAATCATTTAGAAAAATGGTAAAATGATGAGAACTAATTTGTGTAAGCATAAATTACTCCTTTTTTTAGATAAATTTTGCATATTGACATTGCTCATATTCTTGTGTGGATGTCACCATGAAAATATGTGTTGTAAACATTCTCTTCTTCACCACATTGAAACATTTTCACTCACAAGACAAATGATTGAGATTGAATCCCCCATTTACAAGAATTCACCTTGTATACTTGTTTGACTTAATGTGATAATTGATTGAAAAGACTTGTTGATTGATGAGCATTACAACTTCTGTAGCGGCATAAGAGTTTTGCCAGGCCTTGAGAAGCTAGAGTGTAATAAGAGAGTTTGCTCATGTTATTTCTATATATCTTTTAGTATGTCATGTTGAAGACTAGAAATTGTTTCTTTTAGTTATGAGCTCACATCTTCAAACTTCTTTCCCTTGATGTTCTTGAAAGTTTACTTGTAGATAAGTAAAAAAAACAAGTTTAGGGGAGTTGATATCTCTTGATTTTTCATTGGTTTGATAATCTCTTCTTGTATATTTTGACCATTTATGAGTATTTAGGTTGCATTGCATATGTCTATATCAGGTGTTGGTGAGCTTGGAGGTGATTGGAGCATTTTAGAGTAAAAAGAGTGAAAATGAGGTGTAGACTGATTTCTGGATTAAGTGTCACAACAGCCTCTTGCAGTGGTTTTGTGCACCTGATCAAAAGCCTTTGTAGTCACGTAGTTGCCATGTGCAGCAGTCTCTTGAAGCCTCTACAGATCTCGGAAGCGAAATCCAAGATTTGGCTGAGTGTCACAACGGCCTAGGGGCAGCCGGTGTAGTGGATGCAACTATGCCAATCCAGAACCAGGAAGACGCAGCGGTGTTGTGTAATAGCTGCGAACAAAAATTTCATCTACAATCCGTGGTAACACTAACAGCGGCCTCATGGAGTGGTTTGGTGCACATGACCAAAAAACACTGCAACATATAGAAAATCTGCAAACCTCTGTTTTTACCCAAATTATTTTGGGTCAACCTAGCTCGTTTTTAAGGCCTATAAAAGCCATTTTAAAGAGAAAAAAAAACTAGACGACCTTAACCACAAATTTCTCTTCTTCTTAGACTAAAAATATTGTGAAACCTTGATTTGTTTAAAGGTTTATTTTGTTAAACTTGTTTATCTATATTCTTCTAATCTCATGGTTTTCAGTGCTTTCATGGAGATTAGTGAGTTTTAGAGCCTTTAGGTTTGGTAGATTGGGGTAATTAGTGATTGATTAATAATGATATGTGCTTAATCTATATGAGCTTTTCTTGATTGATAGGTTTAATGCTAGATTAGACTTGATCTCCCTAATTTAGAACTTGAATATTTCATACCCGAAAGGTGTACGTTAAAATACTAAAGAACCAATCAATGTATGTGTGAAAGATTAATCAATTTCACCAAGAATATACAAAATTTCTTAATCTAAGCAAATAGGAAGAAGGTTTTTGATCTAAACTATGCAATAAGAAAAAGTCAACAAAACTAAACTCCAGATCAAAACAACGAAAAAACTAAGAAGCAAAAGAAAATAAACATGAAAGAGAGAAAAGAAAGAAAAAGAAAGTGCTAAGTAAAAAAGCGGAAGTCTCTAATTGGTTGAAATAAGAAAAAGAAAAACATTCATTGGGTTAGTGAGGAAGAGAGTGATCTTTGGATTTTAGGATGAAAAGGGAATGAGACTGACACGAAAAGAAGGGTAGAGCTTGAAATCATTTAGGAAAATGATAAAATGATGAGAACTGATTTGTGTAAGCATAAATTTCTCTTTTTCTTAGATAAATTTTGCATATTGACATTGCTCATATTCTTGTGTGGATGTCACCATGAAAATATGGATTGTAAACATTCTCTTCTTCACCACATTGAAACATTTTCACTCACAAGACAAATGATTGAGATTGAATCCCCATTTACAAGAATTCACCTTGTATACTTGTTTGAATTAATGTGATAATTGATTGAAAAGACTTGTTGATTGATGAGCATTACAACTTGTGTAGCAGCATAAGAGTTTTGCCATGCCTTGAGAAGCTAGAGTGTAATAAGAGAGTTCGCTCATGTTATTTCAGTGTATCATTTAGTATGTCATGTTGAAGACTAGAAATTGTTTCTTTTAGTTATGAGCTCCCATCTTCAAACCTCTTTCCCTTGATGTTCGTGAAAGTTTACTTGTAGATAAGTAAAAAAACCAAGTTTAGGGGAGTTGATATCTCTTGATTTTTCATTGGTTTGATAATCTCTTCTTGTATATTTTGACCATTTATGAGTATTTAGGTTGCATTGCATATGTCTATATCAGGTGTTGGTGAGCTTGGAGGTGATTGGAGCATTTTAGAGTAAAAAGAGTGAAAATGAGGTGTAGACTGATTTCTGGATTAAGTGTCACAACAGCCTCTTGCAGTGGTTTTGTGCACCTGATCAAAAGTCTTTGTAGTCACGTAGTTGCCATGTGCAGCAGTCTCTTGAAGCCTCTACAGATCTCTTAAGCCAAATCCAAGATTTGGCTGGGTGTCGCAACGGCCTAGGGGCAGCCGGTGTAGTGGATGCAAATATGCCAATCCAGAACCAGGAAGACGCAGCGGTGTTGTGTAACAGCTGCGAACAAAAATTTCATCTACAATCCGTGGTAACACTAACAGCGGCCTCATGGAGTGGTTTGGTGCACATGACCAAAATACACTGCAACATATAGAAAATCTGCAAACCTCTGTTTTTACCCAAATTATCTTGGGTCAACCTAGCTCGTTTTTAAGGCCTATAAAAGCCATTTTAAAGAGAGAAAAAAACTAGACGACCTCAACCACAAATTTCTCTTGTTCTTAGATTAAAAATATTGTGAAACCTTGATTTGTTTAAAGGTTTATTTTGTTAAACTTGTTTATCTATATTCTTCTAATCTCGTGGGTTTCAATGCTTTCATGGAGATTAGTGAGTTTTAGAACCTTTAGGTTTGGTAGATTGGGGTAATTAGTGATTGATTAATGATGATATGTGCTTAATCTATATGAGCTTTACTTGATTGATGTGTTTAATACTAGATTAGACTTGATCTCCCTAATTTAGAACTTGAATATTTCATACCCGAAAGGTGTACATTAAAATACTAAAGAACCAATCAATGTATGTGTGAAAGATTAATAAATTTCACCAAGAATATACAAAATTTCCTAATCTAAGCAAATAGGAAGAAGGTTTTTGATCTAAACTATGCAATAAGAAAAAGTCAACAAAATTAAACTCCAGATCAAAACAACGAAAAACGACGCAAGTTCTTCGGTCAAGTTATTGATTAGAATGATCAAATATTATCTAATGATGCTAACACAATCAACAATTGCTAATCATTATGCTTGAATCCTAATTTAATCTAATCCACTCATGTAACAATAACTTCTATGTTAATCATGCATCAAACATCAATTTTCGTTGGCTTATTTCATTCAATCATGCATAAATCCCAAATTTGAATCGCCACTAAATAACCCTAGCATCAATTCCTGTTGGCTAAACAAGTAAAACACATCGATTGGTTTTTTCTAGCATTTCATCGAACACCTTCCAGCATAAAATGTCTAACTTCTAGATTTAGGGAGGTCAAGCCTAATCTAGCATTAAACACACCAATCAAGTAAATTTATATAGATTAATCACATATCATCATCAATTAATCATTAATCACATTAATCTATCAAACTCAAAAGCTCTTAATGTTTTACTCGAAAATCTCCATGAAAAGCACAAAAATCCATGATAAATTTATGCGTAATTAAGAAACTAGAAGATATATACACAAGATTAACAAAATGAATTCTTAAATAAAGCAAGATTCACGAGAGTCTTAGTTTAAGAAGAAGAGAAATTTGTGGTTGGGGTCATTCCCCTTAAAATGCTTTTTATAGGTCTTTAAACAAGCTGGTTAGATCCAATAAACATGGGTTGATCCAAGATAATTTGGATAAAAACTAGTCAAAACAGATATGTACAGATTTTTCTAAGTGTTGCGGCGACTTTTGTTCATGTGCACTGAATCGCTGCAGGAGGCCGATGTCAGTGTTAACATGTATTGTGTCAGTTACTAAACACCTCTGCATCTTTCTGATTCAGGATCCACAGATTTGCATCGATCTGCACTACACTGCTGCCCCTAAGCCGCTCTGACACTTAGCCAAATCTTGGATTTTGACTTCCGAGATCTATAGCGGCTTCAAGAGACCGCTGCACATGGCGGCTAAGTACCTAAATAGGCTTTTGGTAAGGTGCACCAAAGTGCTGCAAGAGGCATTTGTGACACTTAGTACATAAATCAGTTTATGCTTCATTTTTCACTCTTTTGACTCTAAAATGCTTCATTCACATCCACCCTTACCAACAAGCATCTCCAACACATAATATAGACATATGCAATGCAATAGAACCTAAATATGTTTAAATGTTATCGCATATGGTCAAAATATAAAAGAAGAGATTATCAAACCAATGCAAAATCAAGAGATATCATTGATCGAGAAATTTTTGACTTTTTATTTTGTTAAATTTATTATTTTTTATTTCAAATATTTATTAGAAATAATTAATTAAAATTGAAAATCATAATTTGTATTTATACTAAAATACATATAATTTTTCATTAAAAAGAAAACTTAAATCATAAAATTTTAAATAAGATAAAAGATCTAGAGGTCGTTGCCAAACTTCTATATTTCATCTTGTCGCTAAACATTTGGTCTTTGCCCAATCGAGAAAATATCATTGCATTTTGGGTTATAACACCTTGATCCGCTCATATCTTTGAGATGTTCCATAATCTCGTATCCAATGTATAAAACTTACACCAATTAAAAAAATTCTCGATGGACCTTGATCACATTCTGATAGGATTTGATGTAGAGAATTTTATAGCAATAAAAGTTATAACATTCATATCTAAAGAAGTCTTTAGTCATAAACAACTAGATTTCGATCTGCGAATTCAAATTTGTTTAATTTTTTTGTTTGAAATTTGTATCAAGTTATATGTTTTGATTAGGTAGAATATCATGTGAAACCTTAACTTTAATAAGATTAATGGTTTACAAATTGATTTGCTGTAATTTTTGAAATGATTTTTCTTTTTTGAAATTTTGAATATGTTAAGTATTGTTGCTAATGATAATTTGTATAATTGTGCCACAATTTATATTTTCCTAAATACGTAAAATAAGAATTTTGTTGCCATACTTAATGTACAAAAAATAAAGTCCATATATATATAATATATTCATTTGTAAGAAACTAAAAATGATCAAAATAATTATTCTGAAAGACAACATTTTTTTTTAAAAGTGCTATATTGAAAATTTGGATACAAATATAATTAAAAGTGGGTTCTAGCCTATATTTCTTTTGAACTTCAGTTAGTTGGGCTCATATAATTTAATATGTAGGTCCTACGAATTGGAGATATATACAATATTCCGTTGGGATGATAGGTACTTAGCTGAATAATATCCCTAAATATATTTAAAATAATTAATGTTTTATTAGTCATAAATATAGTAGTGGCATTCTATTGTAAATAACTCCAAAAATTAAGGAAATGATCCTAATAGTGATTATGCTTTAATAGTATAGATCAATAGAAGTTATTCTCTATATTTCATTATAATACATGTTTTAAAAAAATGTTTCATAAAGATAGACTTTTGTGTCTTTTATGAAAATATTACAAACTTCAAAAAAATTAATTAATTTCGTTGAGTTATTATTGATAAAAAATTATTGAAACTAAAAATTATAGAAATCGATACATTTATTATAATAATTTAATGCATTTTTTTTAATGTGTGAAAACCTTAAAGTTCTATATTTATGAAACAGAGGTATAAAACATAGGGAGTATAACATTCATATCTAAAGAATTCTTTAATCACAACACGACAATCAATAGTGTAATATTTTGACAAGATCTTTGATATTTTACTTAACTTCAATCAGCATGGTGTTGTTATTTATATAAGCTTTGATTGCATCTTCTTGTGTTACCACTTCATGAGCAAGGAAGAGAATTCTTTCTGGATATGAACTTATAATTATATTGTTTTCTTTAAAGTATTTACTTTTATTTTTTAAATTTCATGAAATTTATAATTCAACTCCCTCATAGTGCACTCCTGAAGACTGAAAATTAGGATGTTTCCAACACCAACTCCAGTGTGAAGTAAACTTATTTATTCATGGAGGATGCTACGTTTTCTGAAGCACATACTGATGAACTTAACAGCAACATGTCAAAGAAAAATAGTCATTAAAAATCTAAAAGGCTTCATAGTTGACATACAAAATGGAGAAGCAATGCACAAAAGCTGGTTTAGGGTTTTACGATGCTCCAAGGATATCTGTTGTCACTTACTCCTTGGCTTCCTCAGTTGAAACCTCGAAACCAGGCGGTATAAACACAATGTCGTCCCAGTTTGATGTTGCGCTTTCCTAGCAATATCAAATCCAAAACTAGATTCAGCAAAACTGGTTGATTCTTTAAAAAACCAACAGTCTTGGTGTGATGTATATATATTCTTTTACTGTTTTACCTTCATCCCCTTGACAATTTCTTCAAAAACTGCAACCTTTTGGAAAAAAAAATATAAAAAGAATGCATTTCAATATGAGGCTAGAGACAAGAAACAGGTAATGAGGATAACAACAACAAAACCTGAATATCTCCCGGTTTCAGAGCAGGATTAAGCCGGTTCTGTTGGCGGGAAGCTCGTGTTAGTGATTTTTCCAAGTCCTCCTGTAAGAAGAGAACACAGCTTTGAAGGTTTTCGGATCATGTCACCAATATATGGAAAAAAGTGATGATTACACAAGAAGGTGATCGTGACCTTTCTGAAGAAAACAGGGCGATAACTCTTGTTATCACTTCGCAGAATCAAGCTCTTTGACTGAAGAAGCAAAAGAAGCCAGGCTGTTAAAAATAGCGCCCAAAACTCTATCAAAGCAAACAGTTAAGTCACAAGTTCTAGAAGTACCAAGACTATATTAGATAAACCAAAAGAAAAAGCCTCATCAAAATTTTAAAAGCATTGGCTCTTTTGCGCATAACCTGGAAAACTGGAACACCGTTGAAGTCGTCATCAGCAAAACCAGCTGTTTTCCTTTCCTGTATACATATATAAAAGAAAGATACATGTAGAAACTAAGAGCAACTTCTACAAAGATTCACATCCAGAAGACCTATATGCTGGAAGTAAACCAGACCACCTCTGTGTAAAACATTTACCAAAAGTCCAAAACTGAATGCCAGTAGTGCAGTTCTGAAGAAAACCAACTATAGCTGAGATTGATATAAGAAAACATGCTTGTTTTACCAGAAACCTCAGCCCAGTACCAAGGCCAAATACATAATGCATAATCTCTGACACATTATCTGTAACAATGTTAACTACAAAATGGAATCCTAAGAGTCATCTGACGTTGTGTTGCATCTGAAGGTAACATCTACGTTGACAAGCATCTAATGGCAAATAACATACCTTGAGAGCATTTTTAACTTGGGTAGACTCAGGAATCAACCTAAATGCCACACCATTAACTTTTAATTGGAAGACCTGCAACAAAAAAACAAAAATCAGAAGAGCGAGCAAGAAATACAACACTAAGTATATGATAACAAACTCCTTCACCTTACTAAGAGCAAGAGCTACAACTTTGGAACCTTCTTTCCTCATACGAGGGTCCATAATCTTCATCTGTTTAAGCAACGCCTCTGCATCTTCCTCCTTACAGAACAACAAACCCAGAGACTTCCCAGTGGAAGTCCCTGAGACCAACACAAACTCCTCATTCGAATTGCTCAGTGCGTAAACAGGAACACCCGCCAACCTCTCCTCCATATCATCAGCGGACAATCCCGGACCACTGCTTCGACGAACCGGAGCCACCGCCACATGGGTCTTCCCGCCGTCGTCAGAGATTCTCGCCCAGACGGGTGGTGTGTCACCGGAGCGGGAAACGGAAGTGAAGCGAGAGATTCCGGAATCGAGAGCTTGCTTGGCTTGGGTACGAAAGGAATCGAGAGCAGAGAAGATGTTGGGATTATGAGGAGAAGAGTTAAAGAGAGGGTTTAGGGTTTTCGAAACGTTATTGAGTAAATCGGAGCATTGGGTTTGTATATTCGACAAGGATTGTTGCAAAGTTAGCTGCTTTTGCTGTTTGGATGATGAGGAAACGTTTGATTCCATCTTTCTCGGGAAAATGCTTTGCCACTGAGACGAGAAAACAGAGTAGTGTTGAGTGAGGGTTTTGCTAAAAAAGATTGATCCTTTTTTGACAGAGGATGACGAAGCGACTGTGATCCTCTGTGGCTAGACATATCTTTTGCTAATAACACCAACCATTTGGACTCAGCCACGTGCATCTACTTAAACTTTTCTTCTTTTTAACTTTTTTTATGTTAAATTCATAACTCAGAAGGCTCCGTACACTATCTCTAGAAAGACCTTTAAATTTGCCTCAAAACTATTTTAACCCTATTTTATTATTCACTTTAAAATAAAAATTGATAGATTGAGTTAAAAGATAAAGAAGGAAGGATAAATGATAGAGTTAAAAAAACTGATAATATAATGAACAAGGTGAAGGAACATGGAATTGGTTTTAAGGAAAAGAAGAAAAGAGAAGAAGTTACAGTAATAGATAGTACTATAGTACTGAAGCAAATGAGGGTTCTTATGTAGCTGAGAAGGGTATAGAGAACACTCACGATCACTGGCCGGAGCTAGCCAATACTATTAAACCTACTCTACCGCGAAACTCGAAGACTAATCATAAAGTCATTTCTAAAGCAGCAGTTTATGGTAAATCTTCTCAATGACATGATTTTTCTGGAATATGAGAGGGTTTAATAGAACATCAAGCACACAATAGTCTGCAATTGGATATATACAAAAGGGTTACAGTTTGGAGGTTTGTTGGAGTCAAGAGTAAAGGAGAATAAGGCTCAGTAAATTGTTTCATCAGTGTTTAATGGATGGTCCTTCATAAACAATTATGAGTTTAGCAGGAAAGGTAGGATCTGGGTAGTCTGGAATTCTCAAGTTAGGCTCACTCCGATTTTTAAATCTGACAAAATAATTACAATCTCAGTACTTGTGGAAGGAGAAACGAAAGAGTTATTTTGTTCTTTCATTTATGCTGAAAATACAGTAGAAGGTAGAAGGGAGGTGTGGGGTGATATAAAATCTCACCAAGACTCACCAATTTTCAAGAATAAACAGTGGATCATCATGGGATATTTTAATGAGATACTTGAAGGTAATGAGCACTCAAGTTATCAGGATTCAGTGGTGATAACTAATGGCATGACAGATTTTGATACAGTTCAATATTGTCATTTTACTGATCTGAGCTATCAAGGTCCCAAGTACACATGGTGTAATAAGAGAGATGAAGGACTAATATGTAAGAAGTTGGATCGTTTTTAATCAATGAGACATGGTTAAATCAACGATCGCAAGCTTATGGTCTATTTTGAAGCTGGTGGTTGTTCAAATCACCTTGGTGGAAGGTTTCACTTGACTACGGAGGCAATTAGGAAGAAAAAGCCATTCAAATTCATAAATGCAGTGGTGGAGATGCCAGAGTTTCAAAAGTTGATAGATGATTATTGGAAAACTACTCAGCCTTTATTTCAGTCCACCTCTGTTTTATTTCGGTTCTCAAAATATCTCAAAGGTTTGAAACCTCTGATAAGGAAACTGAGGAAAGATAAGTTTCGAAATTTATCAAAGAGAGTTAAAGAAGCTTATCGGGATCTTTGTGAGAAACAGGAAAGATTGTATAAGGAACCCTCACAGGAAAACATTAATGAAGAATTATATGCTGCGGAAAGATGAAATAGAATATCAGACATTGAGGAGAACCTTCTGAAACAAAGTTCTAAGCTACATTGGTTGCAATTAGGTGATCGAAACAATAAAGCCTTCCACAATGCAGCTAAACTCAAGGAAACAAAGAATGCAATCTGGGAGATAAAATGCCAATCTGGAGAGGTAGTCACGTCTCAAGAGGGAATAAAAATGAAGCAAAAAGATTCTTCAATGACTTTTTATCATTTGAACTAGATGATATTAAGAGTGTGACAGTTGAAGAGCTGCAGCGAATACTTCGAGTTCAGTGCTCTGATTTGGAAAGAACACAATTGATCAAGCCTGTAACTAATGATGAGATCAAAGAAGTATTATTCAAGATGCCGAGTAATAAATCTCCAGGGACGGATGGGTACACAACTGAGTTCTTCAAGGCATCTTGGAGTGTCATTTGAAGTGATTTCACAGTAGTTATTCACTCTTTTTTCAGTAAGGGATTCTTGCCTAAGGGTTTGAACACTACCATTTTTGCTCTTATACCAAAGAAGGACAATGCAACTGAGATGAAGGACTATAGGTCAATCTCTTGGTGCAATGTATTGTACAAGGTCATATCGAAGATCATTGCAAATCGATTAAAATGTACACTTCCTCAATGTATATCTTATAATCAATCTGCATTTGTAAGGGATAGGCTCCTAGTGGAAAACTTGTTATTAGCCACTGAGATCGTTAAGGATTATCATAAGGAAGAGGTCTCGCCAAGATGTGCTATGAAGATAGACATAGCTAAGGCTTTTGATTCTGTGCATTGGCCATTTCTGTTTAATACATTGCGAGCTATGAACATGCCTGATCAGTTTATTCGCTGGATAGAGCTTTGTGTATGCACACCTTCTTTCTCAGTTCAAGTCAATGGGGAATTAACAGCATTTTTCCAAAGTAAGAGGGGCCTGAGGCAAGGATGTGCACTATCACCATATTTATTTGTCATATGTATGAATGTCCTATCTCATATGATAGATAAAGCAGCCACCAGGAAGGATATAGGATATCACCCACGTTGTCAAAATATTCAGTTGACACACTTATGCTTCTCGGATGACCTCTTAGTGTTTACAAATGGAACATGAAGATCAATAGAGGGTGTTCACAGAATTTTTGAAGAATTTTCTGCTATATATGGTTTGAAGATTAGTCTTGAGAAATCAACTTTGTATACTGCTGGGATATCAAACACTCAAGAGGAAGATATACTTTCGAGGTTTCCTTTTTCATTGGGTCAGTTACCGGCCATATATCTTAGACTTCTTCCCATCACGAAGAGAATGTCAGTTAATTATTATATGCCGCTTGTAGAGAAAGTGAGAAAGAGAATGCGGTCTTGGACATGAAGATTTCTCTCACATGCAAAAAGACTACATCTTATTTCTTCAGTTATTACGAGCATGGCTAACTTTTTGTTATCGCCATTCAAATTACCTACTAGCTGCCTGAAAGAGATTGAGAACTTGTGTTCCGCTTTCCTCTGGTCAGGACCTGAACTTAGAACAAGTAAAGCAAAAGTCAGCTGGAAAGATATATCTCTGCTAAAACAGGAAGGACGGTTGGGACTTAGACCACTTAAAGAAACAAATATGGTGTTATGTCTGAAACTGATATGGAGACTGTCTTCTGCAAGATCTTCTCTATGGGTAAAATGGGTTCACTGTTACCTAATAAGAAAGGTTTCATTCTGGTCTTATCAAATGCAATACAATCTCAGAGTCTTGGATGTGGAAAAAGCTCCGGAAAATGAGAGATATAGCTAAATCATATCACAAGATGGAAGTAAACAATGGAAGGCACACATCCTTCTGGTATGACTTTTGGTCTCATTTGGGCTCTTTAAAGATATTGTTGGGAGAAAGAGGTACCATGGATCTCGGGATAATTGATAGTGCACGGGTTTATGATGTATTGAATCATCATAGAAGAAGAAGGCATATAATAAGGATTTTAAATGAAGTGGAGGATGTGATTGATGCTTTGCGAAAGAGGGTGAACGAGGAGGAGGATATCCCATTATGGAAAAGTGATGAAGGTAAATATTCAACAAAGTTTTTTACAAAGAAAACATGGTTAAGTATGCGTCAGTCACAACCTGACTGTTCTTGGAGTAAAGGAGTTTGGTTCTCCCAATCTACACCTAAATACTCCTTTATGGTTTGGGTAGCAGTGCAAAATAGATTGCAAACCTTTGATATAATGCATATATGGTGCAGAACAGTGAATACAACTTGTGTGTTATGTCAAGATCTACAAGAGACATGCCACCACTTGTTCTTTAAATGTTGTTACTCAGAGGAAATATGGAAAGAAATGGTTGGAGGAATTCTAAAAGAGGAGTTTACCACTGAATGGGTTGAGATATTGGATATCATATCTAACCCTAGAAGTAGGTATACCACTACGGAAGTTTATCTAACTCACTATGCATTTCAAGCTTTGGTTCATAGTATTTGGAGAGAGAGAAATGCTCGTCGACATGGAGAACCAAGGAAGCAAAGATTTTATCAAAAGTTGTGGATAAGATAATAAGCTTGAAGTTGCTGGCAATTAAAGGGAAAGGTAAAAAATACATTGAAGAAGGATTGGATGTATGGTTTGAAAAAAGACTAACTTGAAAGATTGGGAGCTGAATTATTTCTTTAGTGTGAATACTCATGTAATAAAAGTTTGATTGAATAAATTTTTACATTCTTTCAAAAATAAATTGATAGATTTTTTGAGAAATACTTTAAAATACCCTAAAACAATTTTTATCACGAAAGTAATTTTTAAGGAGAAAAATGACCAAAATATGTTTTATTAAAGTGTAAATATACACTTATACCCCTCAGACTAATTAATCAAGATTTAAGGTTTTAGAGTTATGGAGAAGCTTTGGAGGTGATGTTTAAAAATTTTAAAATAATAATAAATATTAAATTATCAAAATAAAAAAGTTAATTCAGTTATTATTTTTTAAAGACTTTTTGTGACAAAAACTTAAAAATAACTATTTGAAAGAATTACCCATAATTTTTTATTAATAAACTTTTATATTTCAATAACCAGTCAATTCGCCTGGGGTGATATAATAGAAACCATCATTAGTTCTGACAAATCTGTTACAGTATGAAACAATTGTAGTACATGCATGGTCATCTTTATGGATGGACAACATATTTGTAAATTTTGATTCGATTCGTTATCCATTTTGCTTCGAACCGAAAAATTCGAATATTCGTAGCTCTTTGAAGCAAAACAAATACTAATATGCAATATCTATATAAAATACATTTATTTCTCTTCTTAGTGAGACACATCAGCCAAGGCATATGGGCAAAATTGGACACGCGGCATCTTATTAAACTTGAATCATTTAACGTTTTGGTATTAAGTTCTGATATTATATGTTATAATTACTAAGCTATTGGGCTCTTAAATATCTTGCATAGAGACCCATAGTTTTTAGGTTTTCTCCACTTGCGGACAGTCATCGTAACCTTTCAGATGGCACCGGCTTGAAACTTCGATCGTGTAACTCTTGCTGCAATCATTCACACACCACACTGAAGCTACCATTAAAGTGATTCACATCACTCATCCCACTCCCTCGAATCCAATCGATTTCAACCTCCTTGAAGGTAAGGAAATGAAGATCCACCTATGAATAAGTTTGATGTCTGCGAGGAACAACATCATCTCTACCAAATCTGAAAAGATAGTCTCTGTTTTGCACTAACTCCATCAACGTCGACTTCCCACCTTCATCTTGCTGATATGTGAAAGCTGGGATGACGAGGATGGCTTCCTCATTGGGTTGTCTCACTGACTCGCTCCCTCAACTCAACACTTCATTCCTTCAACTCCAAGTCTGAGTTATAGGTGAGAAAGTGGTTACTTGATCTATTACTTATGTTTCGATTTAGATATGATCCGACTTCTTTTATGGTTTCTCAGATAAAGATGAGAATTAGGAGAAGCACACACCAAGACCAAAGCGCTAAGGTCGTCTCTCTTTGAGCAACGTCTCATCTATTAGGTGTATATGAAACCCATTTTAGCTTTTGCTTAAAGAATAAAAATGTAACACCCGTCTCCTCCTCTCTTGAGAACGGCGTGCTACTACAGGTACAAAATCGAATTAAACCGATTTATAAGAATATCAAATAACATATTAAAATATTTAATAAAATAAAAGCCGATAAATCATTTTTAAATTTAGAAACATATATAAAATATACACAAGATAAATCATTTTTTACATTTAATAGCCAGAATAATTTATATCGAAATTCGTATAAAACCGAATGAAAACTGATATAAAATACGACGATCCCCAAGACACCAAACTGTCTAGATACCCGACTACTCGTCATGTTCACCTGAAAAGGGGAAGAAAGAGGGGTGAGCGACAGGGGAGTCACTCAGTGAGGTATGGGATGCTAGACACGCAAACCACTGACATGAGTAATAGAACTCCCACTATGGAAGTTTAGCTCTAACATGAACAAACACGATGCCTAGAGCATCACACAAAACAAACAACGCGATGATAGCATACCGCTAGTCCATACACCCCGCATTTCCTCATAAGGATATACATACTCTGCGTCGCTAGTACAGTATGTCTCTGTACCCCCGCCCATAACCAATCTGCGTCAGATGCAAACGTCTCTGCACCACGCACCACACAACAATCTGCGTTGATAGTCCGAACGTCTCCGAACCCCCGCCCACCACATCTGCGTCGATAGCCCAAGCATCCCTGAACCCCCGCACACCTCACATAGTCCCTACCGAATATCTATATATATATATATATTTATATATCATCAATTAACATCACACAATCCAATCACAGTTGAATCCTCTAGACCCCTAATTCCGGTTTACAATGAATTAACTACTACCAATCACGACTCAAACAAACGGATCATGTTTCGAAATCTAAACTACAATAGGAAGAATTCTACACCGGTACGGGATTTACGGAATAGACCCTCACCTTAGCCATCAAGAACCATGAGTGGATTGAGGAATAACACGAGATGACTTGATTATCAAACTCTAGACTTCCACACTTGTCTTGGATTTCTCACCATCATCACGTGGAGGCAATAACAATAATGCACATGCATAATAGAAATAAAACCATGATTTAACAAAACAATATTAGATTTGGGGTTTATGTAAAAGTTACTTATGATGCAAGAAACATATAAAATAAGAGCTCAACTCTCACGGCTTGGCTCTCTGGTGGATGGTGACAACTCCGAGCGTGAGTGGTGAAGATTGGTGATAACGTGCCCATGATCTCACTTTTCTTCACGGCTAAAGGCACGACGTGATCTTTGGAAACACGACAATGTCTCCGGTAATAAGGGATGGACATCCGGTGAGTCACCATTGATGGTCGTGTAGATCGGCGGCTGTGGCGGTGAGACGCGGTTGCTCCAGCTTTGTGCTTCTTCTCTTCAACTCAGCTTATTCACGTCAATAGAGGTCGAGAAGATGGGGATGGCTTCTTAGACATATACGGCTAGAGCTTTTCAATTAGGGATGAGGATATGTACGATCATATATATATATGACATGGTTTGAGAAATGGTTTGGTTCAATCTCAAATAATTAAAGAGAACCTTAAATCAACTCCGGTTAACAAAACCGGGTCGTTACAAAAAATTTAGCTTAGATTTTGTGGTTTCCCTGCTTAGCTTTTTTAAGGTTCACACAAAAACGTAGAAGAGAGCTGGTGCCGCTAGAACTGCTAGACAGACTGTGCAATCGAAGAGTTGTTCTTGCTGGTGGTACAGCTGCAAAATCTGAAGCATTGAAGGTATAAAATCTTTGCTAAGAAATAATCTTTAAGTATTCTTCATTTCCTTTTGTATCAAGGCTTTAGTTCGAATTGCTAATTTTTCCTTTTTTAGGAAGAAGTATTAGCAAAGGGCCTTCTGGAAGACAATCCCTTGGCTGATTTGATATTAACAAACAGCTACATGGTAAGCCTCTAACCTTGTATAGCTACACTATCGCTTAAGCATACCTCTCCGTAACTAACAGAGCTCCACTGTCATATTGAGAAGACGTTATTGGTGAGCTAAGCGCGATCAAAAGCACGTTCATCGACGGCACATACTGGGACACAACGTATAATGGCAACTCTACGTATAGAAAGGTACATTTACGGTTGATTCTATAGTAGTTGTATTTTTCTATTACTTTGAATGTCATTTTGCACTCATGACGCCCTATATCATTGCTTTTTTAGGGATCTTACTGTTTGTGTTAGTTTGTTTGATGGATTGGCTCTTGCATTCCATAGAAAATTGGAGAGCTATGGGCCAGAGCCCAATGTTCTGCTAGCTACTAGCATAAGTCCTAAAACAGTTGGAGGTGAGAAAACTATAATATTCTTATCTCTCCGACATCTATCTTAACTTATCCACTTTAAGATACACTGGTTGTTGTTATATATCACACCCTCTGTGTTTTCAGGTTCATCAGAAGATTTGATAAGACTGAGAGAAAGTGGTTATGTGGAATCTTGTACTGCAAGAAACTATCATTAGAAACAAGCAAGAACACTGCACAAAATTAGCTGCTTCCACTAAGAGTGATGGTGCAAATCGTCTTCTGGAGCAAGCACGAGCTGCGGTAGCTACAACAACAAACACTATTACCAAGAACGGAACTACAGTTTTGAGAAGAAGCTTTTCAACAAGAAGAGAAGGAGACAATGGAGAAAGAGTTGAAATTAAACCTAACGGAGGTTTCCAGAGCAGCAGTCATTTGAGGTTTATGGTGTTGTGTATGATCCCGAGGCACCCTTAAGACAATGTTTTGCAATTTGTTGTCGATCAGTAGGATTTTAGGTCAACGGATTTGAAAAGATAGGATGGAGGGAGATTTTTATTCTACTGGTTTCTTTATCAATCAAGTCGAGTGTTATTTAGTGTCTCTCTGGAGCTTATTTGATTCTAGAAAATCATTTCTCATACCACGTTGTAAAGTGAAAATAGATAAAATATGTACATCAATTTTTTGATTGAGTTAGAGAAAATATAAATGTATTTTTTAAAGAAAATCTTAAAGTAAAAAATAAACATATTCTTCTGTAACGAACTTGCACAAGACTATAACCAAGGTAATGATGTGTCCTCAAGAAGTCAATCCCAAAAGAATTATATTTGGTGATAAAAATGCAGTTCTCTAGGCTTCTTATCTCCACCATCACCAGGCTCTCCTCGAAATCCAATGGTCTGAGTCACACCAGAAACAAGAAGATTAACCATGGAGCTAGGTTCCCCGTGAGACCTTGTTTTTATGATTTTCATCCCAACTATTTTAAGATTAGACAGATCTAAGTAAGATCATTAAAAATTTACATAAAAATGTTGTACAAGTCAAGCATGTTGAGGTTGACGTTCCATGTCTATGATCAGATCTTCAGAAGTTGAAGTTAGTTGTAAAAAGACCAAATAACTTAATATGATTCCATGATGATACAGTCAAACATCCACCTTTACTCAAGATCAATCCGGTTCACCTTATCTTTGATTATATTGTATGAAAATTACTCATGTGTAATCCATATATATTCTTTCATCATTCTCTGATCATATTTGTTATGCCTATATGTGATGTTGTTGAAGAGCATATTAATCATTTAATTGAAATCTACTTTAAAATACAACAAAATTACAAAACGACAATCCACAAACAATGAGTGATCAGTAGATTCTGCTCCTCTCGAGCAAGTTCCTTTGCGACTCAAATTACCCCCAAGGACGTTCCACCTGTCAAGCACTTAGGAACGAAACTAGATGAAGAGTGGATTAAAGAAAAACCAAGGTGAAAATGAAATTATGGATTTACTTCCAGGGTTCAAGAGTTTATTACCACATGGTATATATTTGATCCCTTATCGTTTGTATATTTGGATTGTTGGTGCCCTTAACATGACTAGGAATAATTGCATTAGCAGACAAACTTAGGTTTAATCTAGCTTATGACAAGATGTTTAGATTTGTGTTACTCCTACACCTAATGCTTCATATGTGCTCTCAGGAGCTCTACTGTATATCAACACTAAATGATTCTTCTTTTTCTTTTCCCTTTCTTGTGTAAATGTTTGTTAATAGTTCTCATCAGATAATGCCACATGAGCTGAGAGCCCTTTTTCTCTAAATAAATCAAGTATGATAGTTTCTGACACATGTTTTAAAAGGGTCTAGGGTAAATTTAATCTTAACCAGGAAAAATGGGAGATTCTATTAAGATCTCAAAATACCAATGATTACAATAGTTAATACAATGAATCGGGTACTCCTACGTCGTATATTATTCATATTGATGATCAAAAGCTTTTGTTTCAAGAATAATTTCAGTCCAAAACCCATGTCAATCACATTGGATAAATTTAAGTTTTTTTTTAACTCAACCACATGTCGCTTCAAGCGAGGATTAACGTGAAGCCGATTGTCCAGAGCACTGCAACAAATCAAACACAAGAAACACACATTAATCGTTAGCTAGCATGAATCAGACCCACAATGTCCAGGGATTTTTGAATAAAAAGTTACTTGATTATCTACTTAATTCAAAAAGATACAAATACAATTGAATTTTCGTTTCCATGTTTAATCTTGATTAGAAACACTTACAAACCACCATGAAAACGTTAGGTGCAGGGATATTAATTATAACACCAAATGATCCATTAATATATTAAAATATCAAATATATTTCATTAATCTTCACTTTTGATACGAAGAAATTGTAATATTAAAGAGTATGAATTAACAAAAGATTTTACCAAAACATATTTAATAAATTACACTGAGGCACCGCCCACGGCTAATGGGCCACCCACGCCCGCTCTCTCGGCCCGTGGGCCCTATCCCGTTCCAACGGTCGGTGCGTAATTTTTTCCAAGGCTCGAAATCATTGTTTACTGACCCTGAAATCACCACCCCAACCTTTCCCCGTGTTTTGGCCTCACTCGCACGGTATCGCGAATCACTTCCCGATAGGTCACCCATCCTTTCACTACTCCAGCATAAGCACGCTTAACCCTGGATTTCTAAACGGATGTGTGACGGAAAAGGTAAGTCAACTTTGGTAACATAGGTAGCCAAATCAATTCTCTTAAGCCTTTCTACATATCAAAACTCGGGATGTTACAACAAGACTCCGAGCAATCCGAGTACGGATTCGAGAAACCTTGGACAGAGGCAATCCTTGCATACATCGCCTACGAGAAACTCCCAACAGAGAAATGGGCAGCCCGAAAGGTTAAAACCCAATCCGCATGATACGTCTTGGTTGACGGAGACCTCTACAAGTGGAGATTTTTTGGGCCGCTCATGACCTGCATAAAAGGAAGGAAATCACAAAGGATAGTGGAAGAGGTTCATTCTGGATCTTGCGGAAATCACTCTTGTGGAAGGTCTCTCGCAGTCAAAATCAAACGCCACAGACACTACTGGCCAACAATGATCAAAGATTGCGAAAAATTTGCGTAAAAATGCAAACAATTCCAGAGGCACGTGAAATGACCCGCTCCCAGAGTGTTTTTAAATTCGAAGGAAATAAATCTCGAGAGGTTTATTTGTACAAGGAGCGTATTTTTCTAAGTGTGGAAACACTTGTATTCATGAGGGTCGGAAGAATGAGCCACATTTTTGACTAAGTGAATGAGCCACATTTTTGACTAAGTGTCGGATGTTCGGTAAACACATAGATTGATCAAAGTCTAAGAAAGGGAATTATAGACTGCTAGTTTAACTATGGAAAGTTTGGCTATCGGAGAATGCGAGTTCCAAGTAAGGCAAGTTTGATCAGGTGCAACTAGCGAGATTATACGAAATGAAGGTCGGGTATGCGGGAGTCATACAAGGGAATAAGCGTAGATATTCTTGGAGCCATTGATGATAAGTTTGACCAAGCTAAATAAGGGAACAACACTTAATGGTCGGCTTGGTGGGCAAGTCGTGAAATAAGTATAAAAGGAGACCTCCAGCCTTCATTTCTCACTCAACTGATTAACAAAAATTAGAGAGAAGCCAGAGCATGAACGAAGTTCTAGAGAGAAAAATTCGAGAAGAAGGATCGAACAAGGAGGAGCCAAGGAGTTCTTCGCCAGGAAACGCATGAAGGTTCAGAGTCTTCGATCTTTTAAGATCAATCGAGGTGAGGGCATGATTCGTGGCATCTTAATAGTTAGTATTTTTATCATAGTTGGATTGTTAGGATGGGGATTATGCATTAAAGGAATTTTTAATTGAAAGTTCGTTCTCCGAGATAGTTCTCAAGGATTGAAGAACGTTCATAGGTTCATAGGTATTTTCATGTTAGATTGCCTGAAATGATGTTATGTTTAGTTGAGATGTTTACGTGAAATAATTAGATTTGATCCGACAAGAATTGGAATGTTAGGTTGAAGATGTTATAGAAATGGATTGAGAATTGAAGTAATTTAAGGAAATTACGAGATTAGAAGAACGTGATTAAGTTAAGGAAAATATGTTTTGGCTTCGGGCCGTAAAGATGTTATAATCATGTTTTGGCTTCGGTACATGTATGTTGGCTTTGGCCGTTATGGACCTTCGGATCGCAGGTTGGCTACGGCCGTAATAGACCGTCGGGTCGTAGGTTTGGCTTCGGCCGCAGGTTTGGCTACGACCATAAGTTTGGCTTCAGTCCCAAGTTTGGCTTTGGCCGCAGGTTTAGCTTCGGCCGCAGGTTTGGCTTCGGCCACAGGTTTGGCTACGGCCGTTGGTTGGCTACTGACACTGGGTGTGTTTACTGTTCTAGCACAATATAAATATCCTAAACAAATAACTATAAAATTAACCCTTAATCCTAATACACAAAATAATACTCTTGCCAAGAGAGATCATGTGTAGTACTTAGGGATCAAATCCACAGAGAACGATGGCACACAATAGATTTCTTATTTCTAAAGACTAAGCTAGGTAATTATATATATTGGTAACAAGTAATCAGTTTAAGGAAATATTCCTTATTAGAAGGTATAGATGCAATATGGAAATATGCTAATAGTGTAAATATGGAAATATGATAATAGACTAACTTGATGCAAATGTAAATATGCTAGATATAGGGTTTCAAACTCAATGAATTATAGGGAATAGGAAGCACATATATGTAAGTATTCTAGAACTCAAATATTAACTATTGTGACCCTTTTAACTCCAACTCTTGTATGCGAGCAAAAGGAAAGACCATCGATCGACGGCTAAGGACTGATGTCGATCGACAGTGAAATCAGAAGGAAGTATGATTACCTTGGGAGTATCGATCAAGGGATATATGGACTCTTACCTCTGCAAGTATCTGAACACACATGTAGCCTT
>CAJHQQ010003790.1:0-37743 GCA_905132885.1 Moricandia moricandioides | reverse complement strand
TTTAGAAAAAGGGCTGTCAAAAAGAAAATACAAATATTGGTGTAGAGTTAGGGCCTGATTGTTTCATCATCCAGATGAGTCATCTGGATGGAGATGAGAGTTTCGTTTGTTTAGACAGTAAAAGTATAACTCATCTAGATGGACCATCCGGATGACTTTGAAATTTTAGGCTTAATTTTGAAGTCCATTTGGATGGACCAATTTGAACCATCTGGATGGAGATGGTTCTTCCAAAATTGTATAATGTCTATTATACCCTTTTATATAATTCATAAATTATAAGCCTAAACATACTATTATTTTGTAACTTACATGACAAAACAACATTTCCTCGAATGACAATACCACATTTTTCCGCCAAAACCGTAAAACACGTTTTCCGCCAAAACTGCAAAAACGCATTTTTCCGTAAAAACCGTAAAACGCGTTTTCCTACAAAAACCGCAAAAACACGTTTTCCGCCAAAACGCGTTTTTTTTGCTAAAAACGCAAAGACGTATTTTTCCGTAAAACCGCAAAACGCATTTTCTCGCAAAAACTACAAAAACGTGTTTTTCCGCCAAAACCGCAAAAATACATTTTTCCGCAAAAACGCGTTTTTGGCTAAAACCGCAAAAACGCGTTTTCCCACCAAAACGTGTTTTCCCGCCAAAACGCGTTTTCTCGCAAAAACACGTTTTCTCGTAAAAACACGTTTTCTCGCAAAAACGCGTTTTCCCGCCAAAACGCGTTTTCTCGCAAAAACGTGTTTTTGGCTAAAACCGCAAAAACGCGTTTTCCCGCCAAAACGCGTTTTTCTCGCAAATACGCGTTTTCCGCCAAAATGTGTTTTCTCGCAAAAAACGTGTTTTTCCGCCAAAACCGTAAAAATACGTTTTTCCGCAAAAACGCGTTTTCCCGCCAAAACGCATTTTTCCGCTAAAATCGCAAAAACATGTTTCTCCGCTATAACCGCAAAAACGTATTTTTCCACCAAAAACGCAAAAATGCGTTTTCTCGCCAAAACCGCAAAACCCCGTTTTTTTCGCCAAATCCGCAAAACAGCATTTTCGTATCAAAATTATAAAAGTTAATATATTTAAAATTAATATCATACATATGACTAAATCAAAACAAGAGTATTTTAGTAATTTCTTTACCAAACTCATCTAGATGGAGAAGAAAAACAGAGAAACAAACATGAGTCCATCTAGATGATCCATCTGGATGGACCATCTGGATGGACAAACAAACAATCTAAAAAATGTGGATGGACCATCTAGATGAATCATCTAGATGGATTAGCTGGATGAAGATGATAGATGGTGAAACAAACAGCACCTTAGGGTGTAATTATGGTTGTGTAGAGCATCTACAGCAATAGCAATCACACCTTCAAGTGTGATTAACATTTGGAACTAAATTAAAATTATATTCGGTGTTTCGGGTCCCCTATTACTGGGAAATTGCTCTTTAGCTCTCATGACATAATTTTAAACAAAACATGTAAAGAATCACTACTCAACTGGTATATGACGTAAGAGTGTCTTCATTCCACGGTAATGAAATTCCATGTCCACTGTTCCTACACGATGATTTATGACTATATATCGAACTTTGTACTGCAACAGATGCTCGGAGCCATATGTTGAGTCCTGTGGAAGGTAACCTGCAATTAAGATAATAACCACTAAAGTTAGTAATGGTTGTAAGTCAAATGTACAGAAGGCGCATTTGTCTCAGTAACAATTTTCCTCTAACCTTCTGGTGCAAGAGACTGCGATGGTTGGTGGTGCACTGGTAATAATAGTTGTGTGGAGTAGACTGACGTTGTAAGATGCGAGTGGATTTTATATAGTGAGTGTGAGAAATCTGAGGGGCTGGTTGTCATTCATTTGTTTAAGAGGTTTAAAAATCAATAATGGATTAAGAGAGTGGTGGGAGGTGGTGAGCCAGAGGATGAGGTCTGCCTTCGGTGTTTACATTGAAGGAGGCGAAGGGTTTTCTACTGTACACTTTGGAAGATGATGACAGAGATACATTAAAAGAATTTTGGTGTTAAGTGTGGCCCAGTAACAAATAGAAAATACGTCTGGACATTTTATCCGGACGTGCAAATCCAAACTCGAACCGACCCGAAAAAATCGGTTTAGGTCGGGTAATGTCATTTTACTCTATTGAATTTTGTTGTGGAGAACCCGTGGATTTTGGACCCGATCCAACCCAAACCCGAGATCTGATGTGTATCTTAAATACTCAAAACTTCTAGTATATATTAAGTATATATGGATGTTTTAAGTATATTTTTGGTATTAAGAATACTTTTTTAAAAAATTGGGGTTTGGGTTTTTTGGTATAATTTGGGTTGCATATAAAATTTTAGATTTTTATATAGTTCAAGTAATCGTTAAATTTTAGGTATTTTTCATATCTTTGGATCAATTTTAGGTGAAATTTTGGATATTTTGAGAATTTTAAATATTTTCAGTTTTTTTGGTGTGTGTTTTTGGGTAATTTTCGGCTAGGACCCAACGCGACCCGAACCGAACCCGATTCGGATCCGAACCAAAAAATTTTAATTACCCTATTGGATTCAACTATCTAAGATCCGAATCCACTCGGACCCGACAGAGTCCAAACCGAACTTGAACCGACAAATTTTAATTATTTTATTGGATCTAAATATCTAAAAAAATTAAAGGACCTGGACCCAACAAGACCCGACCCGAATCGAATATGATTCGAAAACCCGAATGGCTAGGTTTAATAGAAAATAACATGGAGTGGACCGCTAGATGATTATTTCATAGACCGGACTGGTGAGTTGGACAATCAAGTTACAAAATCAGGTTTAACGGTAAAATCTAGGAGTATCTCTATAAAAAAACTTTTTAAAAAGTGAAAAAGTATGCGAGAGGCTAATAAAAGTTCTCATAACCAACTTTTTAGATACTGGTTCTAGATAACTGTCATATAAAAAAATGAAAAATAATTTTCTCCTTAAAAAACTAATTATTTCTTTTTCTGAGAAACTTTAACAATTTGTTACCGATGAGGCTACCCTAAGTGGCCTGAATATTTTTATATACTTGGGTAGACACTTTAAAACTAGTCCCTTTTATCTAGTACAAATAAGTTTTTAGTTTTGACATTATCTTGTTCAATCAATGTTTAAATTATTTTCTTTTCCTTTGGTGTTCCTAAAATACATCACATATTTATCTTTAAACTTTGAAAATATAAATATAAATTTAATTAGAATTAGATTTTGGTTAACTATTTTGTTTTTTTTTTAAATTAAGCTCTTTCAGTTTTGCAAAAAAAAAACTAAAAACCATAACAAGGTCAAATGAAATTTGATTTCTTTCAGCAAAAAATAAATTATTATTCGATATTGAATTGTGATTCAGTTGAATTTTACTGGAAAATAATTGAAAATAGAGCAAAAACAGTTTTAGTTTACTTTAAACTAATGTACTATTTATAGGTTTTATATTCTAAACTAATTCCTTTAGATAAACTATATGTACAAGTGAATTTTTTGTGTTAATACACATGTATAAATATTTATAAATAATTAAATCATAAATTATTTAAAATTTCACTTATATAAAACTAAATATAATATTATTATGTTATTACGTTATTTAGCCATGTGATTTCGAAGATAAATTTTGAATAGACCATCTATAACTTTGTATATTTTAAATTGCATTATGATTATTTTTATTATAACTAAAATAAATTTGGATTAATTTATTTATTTATTTTGAGCCTATTTCTTCACATCATCATCACATATATATTTCTTATTAGCCGAACTCATATAAAAAATTTCAGTAAAATTACAACATATTTTAGTAGACACATATTATCACTATTGTAATTCTTATAATCCTTAGAAAAATAGGTTGGTCCATCTAAACATATATATAATATTTTTAATTAAATAAACTATCATATTAATTAGTAATATATAAAAAATATTCTTCATTTTTTCCTTAAAGAAAAGTTACAGAATTACCTAATATGATTAAAAATAAATGAAAATAAATGATTTTGAATAATAAAGATTTGATAACAATTTTTTTATCATTCATAATTTTTATTTGATTTTGTATTCTTGAAAGAAATTTAACATCACATTAAGCATATAACAAAAAAAATTAGATTTTTTCTTATATGTTATATTTTGAGTTTTTTAAACAATTAGAAATTACTAAGACTGTTAAAAATCCACATTGAAATTTTTGTGATCAACAGTTTTATTTATTTTGTTATAACAAGATACAAATCTTATCTACAATAATAAAAAGACAATATGCTTCAAGGAGAAGCATGCCAAGTCATTTTCCTTTGCAAAAAAAAAAAAAAAAAACAAACCTAGATCATTAATTTACTAAACCGTAGCCGACAATGTGCTGGGCACTATTCTCATATGGACCTTTAGGCATCAAAATAATCTCACACAACCTATTTCATTCTCTATGGACTTCTTGCTTACTAAATTACATCTCTGCCCTTAATGAATTATAATTAAAAATAAATCAAAATCAAATAAAATAAAATTAGAAAAAAGAAATCTGTGTAGGCTGCGTCGTCTTCTTCTTCTCATGGTTGTTTTTACACCGATGGTTTGTCGTTAGCTCCTATGTGTCGTCAACCTCGACCACAAACAGCACCTCTGATCCCAATTGTTTCAGTGCTTGGTGTGAACTCTACTCCACAGAATCACATCATCGATGAAGCTCTTCAACCACAATCGTCTTATATCTCCCCTGACCAGAGCTCGAATTCTTCACTGTGCCATGGATCTGCGGCTTCACTGAACTACAATTCAATACTGCGGCATGTCCTCTCCAAGTGCTTTGTCGTGTCAAACATGGTTGTAGCTCGCGACTTGCCTTGCAGCCTTGCTCGATCTTGAGCTCCACGAACTCTCCTCAGATTCTTTCTGCAACTCCTCCACGACCATCAATGAGCCACAGGTGGTCCACATCCAAACTCTATGAGATATATAAAAGGTTAGAGGATCAGAAGTCAAGCAGAGGGAAAAAATCAGGATGTTCTTTTGGCTGCTTGTTTATACATGTACAAGAGTCAAACTACATGTACATATACATGTACTTTAAGTTATTCAATTTGACTTTTTCATCCATAATTGTCCTTTTGATTTAATTTCTTTTCTTCTTGTATTTATATTAAAGAGAACAATCAAACATTTATTGGAAGCAATATTTAGACAAACATTTGGATCTTGATGAACCACAAACAATCGTATTTTAAAAGTTGATAAATTTAGTCTCTGCATTGAAAAGGTTATTTGACTAAGATTTGCATTCATATTTAGTCTCTGCATTGAAAAGGTTATTTGACTGAGATTTGCATTCGTTTAGTTTATTACAAACAATCTACAAGTGGCGAGAGTGTCAAAGACATCACCAAATTGGTATATGGACACATGTATAAACATATATTCAAATGGGTACATAAATAAGAATATATGTTAAATCAAGAAACTGCAGTAGAATTTAGTCATAAAATATGATATAACTATTATAACTAAACATATAAATAATTGGTATTATGGTACAAATTTTTAATATATCAAACATGTAATACTAATATAATTGATACAACTTCGTATTATATATCACACATGTAATATTGGTACAACTGGTTCAACTTCTTCATTAATGAAATTTCAACATTTCATTGATTTTCCATATGAATAAAAACAATCAACTGACCAAATTGATAGATCTTTAGAATGGTCTCTCTTAACTATTTAAATTTTTATTTTTTTTGGGTAATTATTACACAATCATATAAGTTTCCATGTTTTACTTTATACTTTAAGGACTTGTTTATTTGTTTGTCCACTATATTTTCAGAAAACATACACAAAATTTATTTTAACAAAATCAATGATTCCATGATTTGTTATGCTAAGTAGGTAAACATATAGAAGTTGTACAACTAATGTATATTGATTTTTTATGTGATACAACTAATTTTTTTAATTTTACTGTCAAAATACAACTATGTATAAACTTGTACAACCCAAAAACTAGTACAACTATGTACATAATTGTACAACTCAAAACATTGGTACAACTATGTGTTATTATGTTTGTATTATTTATCATGTTTTAATTCTGCATCATTTTTTAAACATAATAGCTTGTATAATTCATTCTTTTATTGGTACAAGACTAGTTGGATACCAAATTGGTATTACTATGTATCAACGGTACAACTTTACCAATTTTCACCCTCCTTTTCAGCATGGTACAAACAACTACGATTATTCTCAGGCTTTGGAAAGGAGAAGCCTACCATCCAATGTCAAAATAACTCAAGCGTTGCATGACTAAACGAGTGGTACTAGAGACAACTAATTTTCCAACTTCACACCTCAAGAATATATCTATATGCAATCTTGTACAACTCAGAAAACTGGTACAACTATATACCATTCATACTAAATTTAGCGGAGTTGAACAATTATTACTAGTTATACCAAATGCCATAGAATTTGACATTTTAAAATTTTGACAAAACTAAATAGGTATTTCATATGAAATAACAATCAAATATCTAAATTGATAAATAGTCAAAAAAAATTCCCTAAATGATTTTCAAAAATAAATTGACAATTATTCCACCATCACATAAGTTTACATGATATACCTTATACTTTTAAGGTTTGTTTACTTACTTAACCATAATATTTTGGAAAGACATACATCATGCATAGTTTTACAAAATTTATGAATCCAAGAAATGAGAAACATAGTATAGACATGTAAATAAATGGTACAACTAATGAAATTGTATTTGTGTATCGTACAACTAAGTTGTTCAATTTTACAGTCAAAGTACAACTACGTTCAATTTGGTACAACTCAAAAACTGGTATAACTATGTGTTATTAAAAGAACGTAGTTGTACCCGTTATACCAATTATACATATGTTTCTGTTTGTTGTACCAGTTGTATCAGTTACACTGGTCATACATAATCTATTTTCCTCTAATTTTAGGTCTTATAAGCTTTCATTTTTTTATGGAGGTATATTTTTAATTATAAAAATAAAAATTATATTATATTAAATATTGGTCATCTATCGGTCAACCGGTTAGCCTCAGAACATAACATTTTTTCTGCAGCTTTTATAGAATTTTTAAAATAATGCTTATTATTAAAATCTAAACCCCGATTACATTTCAGATCAACGAGTTTATTGGTTTGCCAGCGGGTCTTGGTCGGTTTAAAAAAATTAATTAAAATACAAAATTTTTTAATAGACAAAATTCTTATAAATTAACAAAATATTTGTAAAATTGTTAACAAAATTTTTCATCATAAAATTTCTACGCTTTTAAAGCGCTAGTCACAATCTAGTTGGACTATTATTATCGTAATCCAAACACCAAACATGAATGCTTATGCATCCTTTTCGAACTCATGTTGGCTTATGTCATAATTTTTAACTTGTTACAAAATAGTCTAAATTATTTTTGGATATTTTGTATATGAAATAAAAAAAGAAAGGAAACTAAAGTGAAATATTTTCTAAATATTTTTAAAACATAAAATATCTTTTCATTTTCAATAGTTAATATATTATGTATATAAAATAATTAATTTATGAATCAGCGGTTCGCATGCAGTTAACCCAATAACTTGGTGACCCGAGAAGTGTCCGGTTCAATGTCCGATTTGGGTTTCAAAACACTGCTTATGCATCATCTTTCACAGTACTACACTTCTAAATCTTCTCAACTGTAAAAAGATGAAGATGCATAGTTTTAGAAATTGTACAACTGATACAACTAGTATAACTATAATAAATCATTATCCAAATCAAATATTAGAGAAAATAAACTATTTACGGAAATATTAGACCAACATGGTTCATTGCAATTATATCATCTTCTTCTATAGCAACATTTGCACGCTAAAAACAAAAACAAAAATATACTTTTTTAAATATAAAGTTGTACTAATAATATATATTTTAGTTTTACTAGTTATATTAGTTGTACATGTTCTAGTTGTGCTAGTTATATTTGTGTAGTTGTACTAGTTAGAGTTATACTAGTAATACTCTACGTTTATTTTGTAATAAATTTTGGATGCTGAAGATGAAATTTAGTTTTGGATAAAAAAGAATTGATTGAAAATGATTATGGTTGATCTATTTTTCGTTAGATTGCTCATTTTTCTCCTTTTTGATCAATCATGTTTTTCAAATATTATGAGATGAAGAAGATAGAAGAAATAATTTGAGATGAAAAAAAAGGAAAGGAAAAGAAAATGAAAATAAAAATGAAAAATCCAGCTGGTAAATAATTAGGTAATACACTGTAAATTTTAGAAAACAACAAGGACAAACTCGACATTGTACCACTTTTTTCATTTAAAAATAAAATTAAAATAAATAAAAAATAGAAAGGTCCATTTTAGATTTTTCGTAAACCACTTGGGCCATATGAGCATTTGTTCCCGATGTGCTCCTCCTTCTTCCTTCAATACCCACCCACTTCGCTAGCTAAAAAAACCAGAACGTTAGGCGAGATCCTCAAACCTTACAATAACCTACAATGAAACGCCTGTCAATTGATGAATCTATCAATCATCAAATTCCTCTGTTGCTACGACGTATTTACAACGGTAGAATCATCGAATCTTTTATGTCTGTTTCTTATTTTTACTCACGATTAGTTTATGATGAATCACATGGAGGAATATGGATTATGAGATGTAATCCATCTGAAACTGGCATGATCATCGAACTAGAGCTTCTAATCCTTGATGAACAGGTGCCGCTTCCTATTTTCGTCCTGTTTTTTTATATTTTATAAAATTTATTACCTATGTAGTCGTAATACCCACTATAGACACCCACAACTACTTTGGTTTCTGCATGATCTGATTGTTATTATGTTTGTGCTTTGCTCATTGTGTTGGTTTGTGGAGAACAAGTTGCAGAGTTTAGAATTTGGCTGGACAAGTCTCAGATGTCCTTTGAAACTTGAGTCTGACAGTCATGAAGCGTGTAGAGGTTTTAAGAAAGATCCACGGGAGTCAATCTTCCATCTACACGTTCTTTCGTCTCTAAAGAAACAACTGCTTATCATTCATTGTTGATGATATTGACAACTCTCTTTTGTTTTTCTCTGTTTGTGGTATGTCCAGGTTGCAGAGTTTAGATGCCTCATCAAGTCCTCGGTGTTAAGCCAACACCAAAGAGTGAATACTTATATGTGCCTGTTATAAAATCCATGAGATAACTCTAAAGCTTTGATGCTACAACCGCTTTACAGTGCCCCATCATTGGAAGGATCCTAGGTCAATGTTAAATACCATTATCCAAGTCTTTATTTGCTGGCTTAAAAATATGATATACTTACTCTTCTTCTTATGTTTTGTATCTAATTCTCTCTTTTTGGTTATCAAACTAAATATATGGTCACACTTTATTTTGCTAAGTTTTTATATTCAGCAGCGCTTTCTTAGATCAATGAAAACCTTTTTGGTTTGTTTAGGGTCACCATGGTTTTTGTTGGGCATTTGGTGATGTGGAATCACTGTCTTACATGTTTTGCATCAAATATAGAATGGTATCACCAAGTTTCAATAAGACAGATGATTGCTAGCATCTTTCTCTCTGAAAGATTAATATGGTCTCAGAAACATCTAAATGTGGTCGTATGCCGCAATCGGTTGTAAGACGATGATCCATAGTACAATAATAAAGGTTGTTCTCTACATGTGCAGGTGCCTTTTTATACAACTAAATAAATGTCTAATTACGAAGCAGAGGACGTTGTGCATGGACATGTTGATGAGCGACAACGATTTAGATGAGGACTTTCATTAGGATGACATGCCTGTATCGTACTGCAATGTCGATGATTTTGACTACTCTGTAAGCATATATGCCTCTATAACAAGTGTAATGTTATTTGGTTTCTGCTATTCTTAAATGTCTACGTTAAATGTATAGCTAATATATTATATTTTTAAAATTGGAGTTTTCTTCTTAACTCTGCTGTGTGGGTTTCTTTGGTTTTAGAGTAATAAAAAAGCTGATACTTCAGCTGAGCAAGCCCGGAAAGGGAAAGAAGTCCAAGGCATTCCTTGGGACATGCTCAGTAATATCATACAGAAATACCTACAACCATGACTAGAACAGTACAAAACCATGAAAATGTCCCCAACAGTTGGGATTATTTCCAGGAAAGTTAGTCTTCTTCCCATTCCCCCTTGAGCTGTTGTTTGCTTGGTTCACTAATAATATTTCTTTTAATTTTTACCATATCTCATTTGCTTAATCACCTCAGGATTGCATGGTCATGCAGAAAAGGATCATATTTTATGATACCTGGTGGAATTTAAGATCGATTAAATTTAAGCATCTTTCATTTCCAGGTTATCATCGACGCATATCAACTTTTGTCATTCAAATTTATTAAAAATGTATAATGTATGTCATAGTGAGAATGTACAAATTGCTATTACTGTCCTCATATGTTAGAAAGAAATGGATTATTGCTGTACTAAAAAACGTCTATGTGGACATCTAAAAAAAGTCATTTTTATGTATTGTAGTTGAGGAGTTTGGTTTCGGCAACTTTTATCTACCTTATGTCAGCCGCTACTACACTTTGGCATCTGGAAAGCATGTAGTTCTCAGAGTTCAAACATGTGTTTCCCTTACCAAGGTTATTTTTTCTTCCAAAATCATGAAAGATTTTTCTATAAAAATCAACATCAGCTTACGGTGTTTATAAAAATGATTATGAAAAAGCATCTATGAATAATAATATTCTATACTTAATCTTGGGAATTAACAGAAGAGAGGATGGTATGGATTAGCTACAGACATTATGTGGGACAAGATTTGGAATTAATTAGTCCAAAAAGAACTCCAGAATCAGGAACAGCAACTTGATACTTTTCGTAAAACATATTTGCTCCAGAAAACTATATAGATACCCTATAAGCTCATACACACACACATCTCTATTCTTTGTTTGAATTTATGCATGTATAAATATGTGTTTAACTATTATAATTAATTTTGAGTGAATAGAGATGTAAAAAGAGCGTGTAGAGATATGCACATATTTATACATGCACAAATTCAAATATAGAATAATTAATTGTGCATGTACAAATATGCACCTTTCTCAACATCTTTCCATTCAAATCTTATGAAAAATTAGGGGTGGGCATATCGGTTTAGTTTCGGATTCGGTTTGGGTTCGGTTTGATTTGGTTATTTTGGGTTTAATAAAACTTAACCCAATCAAAACCAAAGTAGCTTTGGTTTGTTTTAGTTCGGTTTGTTTTAGTTCGGTTTGGTTTAGATTTAGTTCGATTCACTTTATTATGGTTTGGTCTGCTTCGATTCGGTGAAGTTCGGTTTGGTTATAAAATATATTGGTATTAATTTGATTATAAAACAATTAACTTACTAAAAGACTATTTGCACCTAACTTTAATCTTTATTAATCCTAGAAGAATTTATGTTAGATAATTTAAACTTTAGACAATAGAAATTGAAGAATTTATGAGACAAACAAAAGACTTTAAATAATTAATAATTAATAGTTTTTAGATTTTTTTTTTACTACAATCTTTAGGTATTACATATTATTAGGATTAAAACTAGAGAATATATACAAGAATATGATTTATATCATAACTTAAGAAAACATAGAAATTAAGAAAAAAATGAAACCTTAACCAAAATATTCACAATATGTCAATATATATATATATATATATAATTAACTTATTAATAGAAAAAAAAACATATTGGGTTATCAGTTTAGTTCGGTTTAAACCCAAACCAAAACTAAATCATTCGGGTTGAATTTAGTTTGGTTTAAACCCAAACCAAACCAAACTAAACCATTCAGGTTGAATAAAACATGAACCAATTGGGTTATCTAAAAAACACAGTCTGGTTTGGTTCGGTTTAACTGCGGTTGGGTTGGGTTGGGTTGGTTCGGTTCGGTTCGGTTTGAGTTTTTTGCCCACCCTTATGAAAAATGCATATAGATGTAAAAAGAGCGTGTGCAGATCCCTAAGAAGTAAGAATGATTCATTTTTGTGGGCATTATAGGAGAAGAAAGTATATGAGAAAGACAATGTGCTTGCTAATCAGGTGATCTTTTTTTTTTTTTGCAATTATAAGTTTCACAACTACTTACCTATTTAGGATTTCACTGTTTTACTCCACTCCAACTTTTTTTTAGGCTACCATTGATCCACTTTCGACACCAATACTTTAAAAAAAACATTTGTAGTTTTTTCTTTTTGGTATAATCATGAGCCTAGCTTCACGTATAGGTGAGCTTTGTCCAGTTAGTATAAGGCTTTCGTCTAGATTTGAAATTGAATTGTCTCTTCATAATCATGGTCTATTTGTAAATACATGCATCTTCTGTGAGTTTAATTGAGAAGTGAGAAAGAAGATCTTCTTTTATTTCGTTTGCAAATATCATATTAAAAATGTAATAATACTAAAGACCGCAAGGATTTTCAAGATCATTAGCTATAGAAAACTCTGAGGTGAGTTTCCAACAGTTGGATATGTACCTAATTTAGATAAAATGTTGATTATGCGTGTTATTTCACAAGGAATAGGAATTTTGAACTGTTTGTTATCAGATTCGATGATCATTCTCTTAAAGGTGGCATTTCATAAAATTATGATGGTGCCTCTGCAACTGTTTAACATGTTTTACCATTTCTCAGTGTTTTAGGGGTTAATGCTTCCTGTCTCGGTTAGTTCCATGCTTCCGACGTGATTAGAGATTACTGGGGACAGAGGCTGATATGGGAACTAGGTTACTATGTCGCTTTTTATCCACATACCGCTCACCGGTATGCCCAAGTCACAGCTTTCCCTTTCTCTGATAAGAAGGATTTCCATGTCAATGCCGTCTGTTTGTAAAGTTCTTGCTTGCATAGAGATCAGATGAGCATAGATTCTTTTTGGCGGTTCTTGATTTGAGATTTGTTATGGATGGGAAAGTTTCTTTTTGGGTCAGAACTGGCTGTGAAATTCACAGCATCTTATTGTTGGATACCAACAGGCACTGTTAATGTCACTTAAATTAGATCAGCAACCATAGGACATGGAGATAGAAAATAATTTGTTCACATAAAATGCCTTCGACTCACCTTAGTGTTAAGGAGTTACGCAAAGTGACCTGTGATGAGCTTAGGAATTTGATTAAGTGGAGGAAGAAATTTGGGAATGTTGTGATTATTATGTTCTGTTCCGGACAGTCTTGCATGGAAGTGCTCTACGGACAAATATTCAAAACCGTTGTCGTTTTTTCCTTAGCAAAAACTTTGATCTAAACGTTTAATAATCTAAACTCAATCACATTTACAAGTAACTAGAGAAACTTTTTTACAATCTTAGTTTTAACATGTTCGTCCACAATGTGAGCTTGGTTTCTGTTTGTTGCAGATGTTAATAGTTCTTAACTACTGGAATTTACTTAAAGCCATGACATAACTAAGCTCTGGACTGCATACAAAGTATTCATCAAGTTGGTAAAGCTAAGAAATTTAGTTTATTTGGCTCAGTTTGGTTTGCCTGGGTTTATTAACATATATGGAATCCTTTCTCAGGAACCGAGTCATGGATAACGCTGAGACCAGATGCCAATTCTGATTTCTATTTGGTTCATGCGGAATTGTGCAAGAAAAACGTCGGCACAATGACGGTTAATTTTCAAGTCAATTACAAGGAAGCCATAACCATAAAATGGCCTTGATGGTATGCAGCTCAGAAGTATTCTATGTCCCAAAACGCCTTTTTGCAAGCTTTTGAGCAAGGACATCTATTTAATTTGTATTTGATTGAGAACTAAGAAAGCGGGTTAAAAAGCTCTCTCTCTCTCTCCTCTCCTTTCCTCTCTTCCATCTCTAGCCGCTCTTCATCATCTTCGTCTTTGCTCCGGCGTTCGGAGCCCTCGGCTCCGGTTGGGCTCGTGTTAGCTCCGGCGCCGGAGGCTCTCTCTTCCCTTTATCTCGTTTTTTCGCTTTGCTTCTCTTCCTCTCTTCTCCTCGTTCGTCGACATGTTTGAGGCCCTGGTCTCTGTCTTACTACAGAACCCTAGATCTTCCCGGGGAGTAATAGATCTGGTTGGTGGGATTGGTTTCTAGTGTCTCGACGAGCCCGCGAGGGTTGGGTTGTGAAAGGAGTCGGCTTTTAGGGTGAGGCTAGGTCGGATCTCGTTTTCTCCTTGTAGATCTGGCCAACGTCTCGGCGGTTTGTGGCACGTGAGGGCTTTTGTCGGACTCCCTCCTATGTTCTTCATAGTTTGTGTGCTTCTGGTGTATCGTATGGAGTGGCTCGTCGGATCTCCGCGGGACGGATCTTGGCGTCTTGATTCGTTCTTCGGTTTAACCGGCTTTCAATGGAGGCATCAGTTTGGTCTGGTGGTGCGTGCTCAGTCAACCTGGTGGTCGTGTGGCTGCGGTCTGTCTGAGATCTCGATGTATGAAGCTTTTGTGTCCTTGGTCTGTTCTGTCGTCTATGGCGGATTCAACCTAGTCTTCGGAGGTTTCTCTCTGTTTGTCTAGCTTCTCTCTTCGCAAGGTCAAGGTGTACGAGTCATTCGCGGTGTCTCGTCTTCTCAGTGTCCGCTCAGCCGTGTCTGTCTTGTCTCTCCAACGTGGCATAACGGCTCAGCGCTAAGAAAACCGGGTTGGGTTCTCTTGCCCGGGCTAGGGCGTCGGTTCAGAGTTTGATTGAGTCAGTTAGGGCTCTTCCGGCGAGGAGACCTAGTGGGATTTTAGCCTTCCCAGTGCTCAGTTGGCCATTTGGCCCCATGAGCAGGTTAAAGTTCATTTCTTTGGCAGGGCACGGAGCTTGGTTTCTTGGTGGTGCTTCGCCGCAGCCTGTCTTTTCGGATTGTTCGACGCTGTGTGGTTCTCACATTCGCGTTTTGTTCCAATCTTGCCAGTGGATTCTCGTGGTGCAGTGCTTGCCGTGTGGTATGCTTCTTCTCCCTTTATCTACCTGGTTTGTGCTTAATGAACAATGGAGAGTCAAGCTCGAAGAAGCCGTCTAACACCAGCTACTCCAGAGGTGTCGTATGAGTTCCGGTAACCAAGGAAACATGGTGAACGCCACCCTCTTGCGGTTAACATCGATGGTTAAGAACGGTGTTGGACAGTTTAGGAATTTAAAAACCGGCTTGCGGAACGCGCCGGTGTGGTGATTGAGCGAAGCAAGCTCGCTTATTTTGACTTGAACCATTTTGGTGAAAACAAGCTTGTAATCGAAATTGTTTGCCCGTTCTCGGGAGATAAATATAAGTATATATTAAAAAAAAAAGAAAAAAAAAGCGGGTTATGAAATAAAAACTTATGTGTTATATTGACGATCATGGTCTCTCTTTACTAAATAAAAATGGAAAATACTGAAATAAAAATTTAATAATAGATAGTATATTAAACTTTGGAAACGAACCCAGAGGTTTAAATACAAACAGAACAAAAAAAATATGTATAACAAATTTAAAACTATATTAGAATTTGTTCCCATGTATTATCTGTGATAAAATTTCAACATTTTAATTACAATGACCCAAACCGTATATACAATTAACACTGAAAATTTTGTAAAACTTTAATAAGCTTCAAATACAAATTTGAAAAATAAAGAACAAAAAATAATTACATTAAAAATTATAAAATAACTCAAATTATTTTCATCATATTTATTATATTAATTGTGTTATTATATGGCTAAATATAATGTAAATCTGTTTTAAAATAACATAAATTCTATGACACAATTGAAAAAGTAAACTCAAATTAAAATTTGGATATATTACAAGATATTCAATAGATTGGTAACAAAAAAAATTCCAAATTAAGCTATAAATAATATTTTACACAAAACCTTTCATATAAACAAATTCAAAATAGTAATCCGAGCGTAGCGCGGAAAATAGTTCTAGTAATACTAAAAATTCTAAGAAGGTGTCCGATCATTTTATTAAATCCTCCAATTAGATTACCTATATTTTGCCATGTAATACCATCTTCACGCGAACAAATTAAATTCAGAATCACTAAATTATATGAAAAATATAGGTAATCTAAACTACATAAATTTACTAAAAAAACCATAACAATTGAGATAGTTTGAAAATGGAAAATTCTAAGAAGGTGTCCGATCATTTTATTAAATCCTCCAATTAGATAACCTATATTTTGCCATGCAATACCATCTTCACCACGAAAAAACTATTTATATATGTTGTAAAAATTAAAGTAATCTAATATTTTGAAGTCTTATTTAAAAAAAAAATAAAAATCAATATCATAACATCTAAAAATACCTTATGTCAATTAAATTTACTAAGATAATATGATAGATACTACTATGTATAATACTAAACAAATAAGGCTAAATTATTTAAACAAAATAGTTTTTTACTTATAAATCCCGTAAAATATCAAAATGATATATGTTAAAGTATATTTTCTTATACACAACATGTAAATAGAAATGATCTTAAATATATTTGTTTTACATAATATAAATAAATAAAATTTAAAATATATTATATGTAAAATGTATAAATTAAAGAAAAAACATATTATGACAAAGTTCTCTATTTAATTATTTCATATGGTTATTTTATTGTACCTAACTCGAAAATATATTAGTAAGTAATAAAAATTAATAATAAAATATATTTTTTAAGCAAATCACTATATATTAATAATATTGAATAAGAAATTAAACAATAATATTATAGATTACACAATATATAAAACTAAAATAAAATTATATATTTGTAATAATATCTAATACATTTATAAAATAAAAAAATATCCGCACGGACGTGCGGGTTAAAATCTAGTTTGTATTACATCAACACCAAATTGGAGTTATCGTTGCAGGGTATAAGTAATATGCAGATTTTGGACTAACTAACGGAGTATCTTTATGGCTACCTCGCTGTTACAAGAGCTCTTGGAGATTTTTCAGTAAAAAGGTGGAGGATATTTGTCGCTTCTGATCTCAGATTCGGATATTCTGCAGTTTATTCTAACTGAAGAAGATGAGTAATTGATTATGCGATGGGACGTGATGACAATCCTTTATGCTGCTACATTCGTCATGCCAATGCTCAGGAGAAAAGGTGACCCAAGAAGATGTGTGATGGAACTTGGAAGGGAAGCATTAAGGCTTGAGTTATTCTGCTTCACGCTATCATCACCAACTCCTCATAGGAGAAAAATACAATTTGGTGTTTCTAATGAATCTCGAGCCTGCTTGGTAATACGCAATTAGTTTTGCATATATGTGTTTGGTTGAGGCTCCATTGTTTATTTTGATGTAGAGCTTTTTAGTAAAGTTTGTATTTTAATTCATGAACTAGCCGTTCACCCGCGCGTTCGCGTGGATGTTATTTTTCTGAATGTCTAATATTTTAAGCAATTTGTTTAATATAATTGTGTATATGACTTGAACTTAATATTCAATATCCGTTACCCGATTTGGGATCTCATCCTCTTCGAAAAACGGATATTCATGGATCATGATAATAATTTTACGGATTCGATTGATCCAATTATAAATTCGGATAGCAAAATTTTAAGTCTAGATATTCAGATCCAGATATTAAATATTTAAAATTTAATTATAGTTATCTATGTATATTATATATATTTTTTATATAAAATAACTAAAATTTTAATGATTCTTAAGCTTTTTAAATAATAATTTTAAATAGACTAAATAGATGGTTAATAGTTAGTTTTTCATTTATTTTAAATTAAAAAACAGGTTTGGATGTATGCATGTATTTGGATATTAGTATGAATATTCTAACCCCATATATCGGAATCCGGATAACAATTTTACGAATCCGACAAATACATATCCGAATCCGTATATCCTAGAATACCCTAGATATTAGATCCGTCCTAGACCTAATTGTATATATGTATTATATGGTGATTATTTTTTTTTAATTTATAAATTACATTAGTTATTCTTATTAGATATATATCTTACAAATGATAATACATTGTATTTGTTTGTATATATAACCATTTATAATAAATATTAGTATGTATTTTAGTCATTAAATTTTTATGGAAAGTTACATGATTTTGTTATTGTAAATGAATAAGTTTAGATTATAATAAAAAATTATAACATTATTATCTTTTGGGCTTTTTGCAAAAGTAACTCAAAACTTGGAGTCAAACAGAAAACTAACATTTTCTGTTTGACTCATTTTTTCTTTTGAGATTCTCACCCCACACCTGCATTTTATCTACGAAAATACCATTAACTTTTTTTTTGGTTTTTCGAAAATGACTTCTTTACTGTCTCAACCTCATCATCTTCAAGTATTTACAATATTGCCACTACCATGAATAGTTCAACAACCTTGTACTACCTGTTTGGAGCTTTTAATGCCTTTTAATGAATAATTCAACAACGTTGTACTACCTGTTATGAACTAAAAACAACATTTCTTTCATTTTCTCTCCATATTCATCCAAAAAACTCAAGCTTTTGATTCAAAATATTTTATGGTTGACAGAGCCATATTTCTTTCGTTTTGACTTACGGTTGCTTTCGTTTGAGGTTCTGGGTGGTTGGAGAAAACCATGTGTGCAAACGAAGTCATCTCACCTAGTTTAAGGTACGAATTTGATTTTTTTTCAAGATCTGTTCGCGTAGAAGACTTACTGATAAGTCTTCTGGTCAAAACGAAAGACTTAATCTAAGTCGTCCGGCTTTATTTGTTAAAAAAAAAACTCCAGACGACTTATATATAAGTTGTGTACGAAAAAGGGCAAGTTTTGCATTTGACCGAATCGTGTCAGATCTTTGACTATTGCTGGACGACTTATAATTCAGTTGTCTCTGAGAAAGTTAAAATTTCATTATTTTATTCAAACTAGACGACTTAAACGTAAGTCGTCCTAGGTTAGTTTTGTAATTGAAAAATAAAACTTGAAATTTAACTTTCTCCAGATGACTTAATTGAAAGTCGTCCAGCCAGACGACTTAATTTAAGATCGTCCGGGTGAAGCAAGGTTTGACCAGAAAACTTGGGAAAATTTCTGGACGACTTTGCTTTCCCGGACGACTTGAAATTAAGTCGTCTGGCTGGACGACTTTCAATTAAGTCGTCTGGAGAAAGTTAAATTTCAAGTTTTATTTTTCAATTACAAAACTAACCTAGGACGACTTACGTTTAAGTCGTCTAGTTTGAATAAAATATTGAAATTTTAACTTTCTCAGAGACGACTGAATTATAAGTCGTCCAGCAATAGTCAAAGATCTGACACGATTCAGTCAAATGCAAAACTAGCCCTTTTTCGTAGACAACTTATATATAAGTCATCTGGAGTTTTTTTTTTAACAAACAAAGCCGGACGACTTAGAATTAAGTCGTCCCATTTAATTTTCAATTGCAAAAGTGACCTCTTTAGACGACTTACCTTTAAGTCTTCTGGACGACTTACTTCTATGTCGTCTGCGGCAATGTTTAGTGAACTTCTTCATTTTCTCTATGTTTACTAATGTGTTTTATTTTGAATATTTGCAGATGATTCGTCAGTTACATGCAGTGTATGGAGAATGGTTGTTGAAAGATTGCCGTTGGGATTTTGTGGTTGATGATCTCAAAGGAGCAAGATTGTTTTTATTGAATGAAGATTCAACACATGCTGAAACTTGTTGCAATGGCTCAAGAAGATTATAACCTGGACATGAGAACAGTGACTGTGGAGATTAGCTACTCATTACCAGCAGAAATGATGATGGCTCGAGGCAGTCCTCCCATTCATGTTACAAGTGATAGACAAGTTCGAAACTTGCTCGAGATACTCAAAACGCATAGAGTATGTCTTTGTGTATCAAGCCGCAGCAAGGTGGAAACGTTTTCAGAGAAAAGGGAAGAAGCTGGTGAATGGTTTGAAGATGTTGGTGATAATGATGAAGCTGGTGAATGGGAAGAAGATGTTGGTGATAATGATGAAGCTGATGAATGTTTTGAAGATGTTGGTGATAATGAGTTTGTTGAAGATGAAAATCAAGATGGGGAGGAGGAAAATGGAGAGGAGGATGCTGATAACTCTATTATTGGTGAAACGGATCAGAATGGTGGGGATTACAGTCTTTATGGAAAGGTTCAAGATGAGGACGAGGAAGATGATGATAATATTTGTTTTGAAGAAATCGAAAAGACATATGGTAAGACAAATGCTATTAAAGGAGGAAAATCGGATGGTACCAGTATCTATGTCAACCAGAGTTTTGTTAGCAAGGATGCACTGCATTCAGAGCTGTGGTTGGCAGCAGTGAGGGGTAGGTTTTCTTTCAGAATATACAAATCAATGAAAACTCTCCTTGTGGCAACATGTCGGGTTAGCGGTTGTAGATGGAAGATCAGAGCGAGTGTGAAACATGGGACAAACACGTTTTGGGTAACAAAGTATGTGGAAAAACATTTATGCTCAGTGGGAGACCCAATCGCTCAGCGGAGACACTGTACTCCGAAGTATGTTGGTAGTCTTTTCATTGATCGTGTTGGAATCATTGATGGGATAACTCCGCAGCATATCACTGATGCAATGAGGAACATGTTTGGCATGGCGCTTGATTACACCAGTTCATACAGAGCACTGTTATATGCACAAACATTGGTGAGAGGATCAGCAGAAGAAGGGTATTCGCGTCTGCCATCATATCTCGAGCAAATCTCCATTGCAAATCCTGATTCTATCACGGCTATAGAACTTGATTCTATGAAACGATTTAAGTATCTATTTCTCTCTTTTGGAGATTCTATCAAAGGTTTTATGCACAAACATTGGTGGATGGAACTCACCTAAGTGGAAAGTATGAAGGTGTTATGTTAGTTGCAGCCGCACAAGATGGGAATTTTCAGATATTCCCATTGGATTTTGGGATCGTGGATGCTGAAGATGATCCTTCTTGGGAATGGTTTTTCACAAAATTGGCTAGTTGTATATCTCATGACAAGCCTCTGGTGATAGTCTCTGACCGGCACGGGGCCATTAAAAGTGCGTGTGATAAGGTGTTTCCTTGGGCAACCCGAGGAATATGTTATTATCACCTTCAAGATAACATTGTCAAAAAGTTTAAAGGGAAACATCTCTTGTACTTGGTGAAAGGGGCTGTTTATGCTCACACGGTTTACGATTTTGACCGGTACATGACTGAGATACGGAGTGCAAACCCGGAACTTGCAACGTATTTGGAGGATGTTGATGCCAGCCTATGGTCAAGGGTTTATTGTAAGGGGAACATGTACAACATAAAAACAAGCAACATCGCTGAATCTATTAATTCTGCACTGAAGCGAGCAAGAGGATTTCCGATTCTGTTCCTGCTGGAGTTCATAAGGGAGAAGTTAGGAAAATGGTATTGGAAAAGGAGACAAGATGCTTTGAGTCTCACAACTCAACATAGCCGGGGTGTTGAATACTTGCTTGCTGTTCGAACAGAGATAGCGGATACGATGACGGTCCAACCAATTGATGAATGGCGATTCTTTGTGAAAGGTGGCAAAATGGACTGTATGGTCGATTTGGAACATGCAAAGTGTGATTGTGGTGTCTATGCAGTGGAGAAAATACCTTGCTCTCATGCTATAGCTGCTGGAACACATGTTGGTTTGCATATCTCCACACTTGTATGTCCAGTGTACTCAAAGAATTATTTGTATGCAGGATACTCAGAGAATATATATCCTATCGTGGCAGAACATATTGAGGAACGAGAATGTTTTCCTCCAGACGTAAAGCGTGGTCCGGGGAGACAGAAGAAATCAAGATGGCAATCTTGGTTGGAGCTATCTAGGATGAGAGGACACAAACCCAGGAAGAAACATATGGATTATAGATGCTCAAACTGCAAGGAAACTGGCCATACGAAACAAAAATGTACACAACCAGTTGACTAGTCGTCCAGACGACCTTCTACTAAGTCGTCCAGTGTATTTTATTTTTAGACGACCTTCTACTAAGTCATCCAATGTATTTTATTTTTAGACGACCTTCTACTAAGTCGTCCAGTGTATGACATTTTTAGACTACCTTCTACTATCCCTTCAAGTGTATTTTATTTTTAGACGACCTTCTACTAAGTCGTCCAGTGTATTTTATAAAATTTAGACGACCTTCTACTGAAAGTCGTCCATCTAAAAGACCTTCCAGACGACTTAACTGTAAGTCGTCCAGCTGGAAAACCTTCCAGACGACTTAACTGTAAGTCGTCCAGCTGGAAAACCTTCCAGACGACTTAACTGTAAGTCGTCCAGCTGGAAAACCTTCCAGACGACTTAACTGTAAGTCGTCCAGCTGGAAAACCTTTCAGACGACTTAACTGCTTTTGGTGTGTACTAAAACTTATGTGATTTTTGTTTGTCTTTTGTTGTATTTCTTTTGAGCCTAGAATAAATACAAATCGTTACAAAATCAAGTTCAAATACAAAGACTGAAAGTGAGTCAATTGACTTGATTTTTATTAACAGAGAATGAGTTACATATATAGGAGACATCGTTAGAAGTAAGTTAGATTCTCCTAGATTACAGGGGATTTACAAATTTGACTAAGAATATTCTAATCATACAAGCCCACGAACTTATCACCATCCTGGTTTTCTTTCAAATGCTGATCACCAAGCTCCGTAAATAAATCCACCGCCATCTTATCCCTCATATTCTTCGCGTTGGACCTAGTAAAGTCTCTTTCGTTAAAGGGGACCCCAAGAGCATGACATTCAATGTACTTTAGAGCGTACACGCCACAATCACCATTGTTGGCCGTGGGTACATTTCCCTGTCTCTCGTATGTGTATGGCTCCAACCCGTATGTGACCCGTAGTTCGTCGGTGGCAGTGCACTCAACAAGCAGATAAGGACCATCTCGAGAAAAGGCTGCATTACCTCATCCCATGCTTCTGCTGCCGTAGCTGAAGGTATGCTGTCCCAGACGACTATGTGCCTCTTAGGGATCGATATCCAAATAGCAACCCAATGAGTGTTGTTCAAGTTCACTGGCGCATAGATATCATCAATGTCCTCCCCCCACACCTTGTTTGATTGGCAAAATGATGGTACTGATCCGTCATAATAATTCCACGCCCCACCAGGTAGCATTCTTCCTAAACCTCTGTGATCGGGTTCCGATAATTTGAATCTCGGATAGTGGTCTCTCCAAGTCTGGGAAAAGTTGTGATCCAGGAAGCACATTCGCTCGCTCCTGAAAGCTTGTGGGTTCTCCTGATACCTCTGCCTCAGCAAATTAATCCAACCATCTATATGATGCATATAAAATAATACAAGTTAGAAGATACCAGACGACTTATATTTACCAGACGACTTAAATATAAGTCGTCTGGAAAGTCGTCCACGTAGACGACTTATCTTTAAGTCGTCTGGTAAATATAAGTCGTCTGGAAAGTCGTCTACTTGGACGACTTTGTAGACGACTTTCCAGACGACTTATATTTAGACGACTTTCCAGACGACCTATATTTAAGTCCAGACGAAAAAGATACAAGATAAGCAGAAGACTTACGCAGTCTTCCAGCCATGCTTTGGCTGTCCGGAGGGTGTGATACCACCAAGTTGGTGATGTACGTGGTTTGTCTTCCTTCTTAGTGAAATAATGACTGCAAACAAAAAAGCAATCAGTTTTGGTAGACTAAATCAAGCTATTATGGGTAAAGCAATCACTTACGGATCAGTTTTCAACCAATTAGCGAGTTCCTTCAACTTAGGTCTGTTTAGTGGGGGAAATGAATTATAAGCTGCCACTTTATCTTTCTTTTTCTCTGCCGTATAAGGAGATTTCTGCGTGGGAGCAGGTTTCTTCGCTCGTTCACTCATTGCACGCACAGAAGCATCCAACTTCTCTCTGTATCTAGCACCCGCCACCTCAAAGTCCAAAGCAGTGGGAGTTGTTTTGTCTAATACAACCAGGCTCTGTTCTGAAACTGGAACGCTTGATTGTGGAACTGGAACACTTGGTTGTTGATCGGTGGAAGCGACGCTCGGTTGGTCTTTGGAGGAGACACCATCTGCTTTATCCTCCAGCAAGCTCTTCTTTCCCGAGTTCGCCTCATCGCAAATTTCTCTCTGCAATATAAATAGCACACTAGTTAACCCTGGACGACTTAAATATAAGTTGTCTGGACGACTAGTTGACTATGGACGACTTAAATGTAAGTCGTCCAGACGACTTATCAGTAACTTATCAGTAAGTCTTCTGAACGAAATTAAGTCGTCTGGACAACTAGTTAACCCTGGACGACTTAAATATAAGTTGTCTGGACAACTAGTTGACCCTGGACGACTTAATTCTTGTTGGGAGAGGATTTGTTACTAACCTCGGATTCTTTGGCTTGAGGGGTAGTCTGTTTGGCTCGAGGGGTAGTCTGTTTGGCTTTGGTGACACCAACCATCTTCTCCACAGCTTCCACCCTATCGGACAACTTCCTAATCTCCTTGAGGCACTTCGTAAACCCATGTTTCATACATTCAACTACTTCCTTGAACATATTTGTCATCTCCTCTCTGGTCATCCCACTAGCCTCTTCACTAGCCTCTTTAGGAGCCGCTTTAGGAGCCCCTTTACGAGCTTTCTTCAGAGGTCTTGGATTGTCTTCCTCCTCCTCCACCACAACCATCTCTGTAGCTTTCTTTGATGGAGTCACAACCTTAGGTTTTGTATAGACCTTAGTACCAGTGACTTCCCAGCAATCCATGGTCCACTTCCACGGTCTCCGATCATACATGACTTTAATGATGTTCTCCGCGGGCAGGTCCTCAACCTCAGAGTCCCATTTTGGCCACATTTCACTAATGTCCTTCTCAACAAAGTTGATCGCGCGGGTATGCAGTAAATAGAAGAATCGAGTTAGATATTTAAAAAAAATACTAAGTCGTCCAGCTGGAAGACTTTCCAGACGACTTAATTAAGTCGCCCGGTAAGTCATCCAGCTGGACGACCTTCCAGACGACTTATAATAAGTCGTCTACTAAGTCGTCCAACTGGAAGATTTTCCAGACGACTTAATTAAGTCGTCCGGTAAGTCTTCCAGCTAGAAGACTTTCCAGACGAATTTAGTATAAGTCGTCTGCGCAGTCTTTTGGATTGAAGTAAATACTTGTTTCAAGATAGTAGCTTTCATTGATCTGCGACCTCTGCTGCCCTCGTAAGCCAGTATCGGTGGAGATGGACTGTTTGCTCTGGGAACACCAATACTAGCACCCAATTCTTGCATAGCTGTGTACACCCAGACCTGAAGAACTTGTATAAACCCATCCACCGTGTAATAACCAGTAATATCTTTGTTCCACAAAGAGTCCATCAGCACCTTAAACGCGACTCTCCCCCATGGATAATTCTCAAACCGTTCTAAATCCATCACTAGCCTTGCGAGACTAGATCGTGTAGCGGTTGAAAACTTTCTCCCTTCAATGAATCCAGTGAAGATGGAAAGGTACGCGAGCCGCTTGCGATCTTCCCTAGACCAATCCTCGCATCTCTTCAGTGCTGCTATTATCTGATCAGTAGTTGGCCCAGCTTCCAGATGAACTCCCAGCATCCCCCAGAAAGAAACCATCTCTTTGGTAACTTCACATTTTGGTCTCTTAAGGTCCTCGATGTAATCGCAGTTTAGACCAGTGAGGTTTTCAAACTCTAACAGTGAAAACCTCAAAGGTTCTGGACAAACGAGAGACCACATCTCATACTTCTTCTTAATGTCCAGCTTGAAACTGAGCATGTAGTGAACCAGCCTTGAAGCCCAACCAAATTCCTGCTCCTTGAACTTGATGAAAACTCCCAAACTCGACTCCTTGAGCTCTTCAAATTCGTCATCAGTAAGAGCTTCCCTAAGAGCAGTATGCAACTTGTTATTATCCGTATGATACGAAATGTTATTTTGGGCTTCTGGCTCTTCCTCTAATGTGTATAACCTACGAGGGAGTTCTGGAATATCCATCCTTTTTGTCTGCAAAATAATCAAAGACAACAATAGAGATAAGCTAAACAAGCTAAATCTAACAAGACGACTTAGTAGACGACTTATAATTAAGTCGTCTGGAAAGACTTCCAACTGGACGACTTAGTAGACGACTTATAATTAAGTCGTCTACTAAGTCATCCAGTTGGAAGACTTTCCAGACGACTTAAATTACAAGTCTTCCAGTACAAAAATTTAAAGCGGACCTGATTAGTCGCAGCAGGAGTACTCGTCATTGCGGTTATAGATCTGAAAAAATAAACGTGAAACGGTGAGAATGAGTAAATTGATAGAGACAACGTTTTATGTTAAACGGCGCTAGTGTTTAGAGGAAGCGACGGTTTGTTCGGAAATAGTGGAAGCGGCGGTGCTAGGGTTTAGAGGAAGCGGCGGCGCTAGGGTTTAGAAGAAGCGGCGGCGCTAGTGTTTAGAGGAAGCGGCGGTGAGAACGGTGAGAATGAAGTGAGATAGATAGCCGACGTTGAGAATGATGGTTTGTTCGGAAATAGTGGGAATTCGAAATCGCCTTTGATATCGCCTTTGAGAGAGAACTGTTAGGGTTTTTGTGAAAAATTAACAAAAAAAAATCACCTTATATATTGGGTAAATAATCCGGTTAGCTTTAAAAGTACAATGGTAAAATTTAAGGTTTGGTCCGGTTTAGACGACTTACAAATAAGTTGTCTGGCGGATAATGTACATCAGACGACTTAATATTTAGTCGTCCGTTTACAGACGACTAAATATTAAGTCGTTCCAGACCCTAAAATGAACCCCTAAACTAAAATGACTAAATTAACTAGCTAACCACGTTATAAAATCAAATTATACTTCAATATTGTTTACTATACACAGAAATGAACACGCTTAGGTAATTTTTAAATTTTTCAAAAACGGTTTTAATGCTTTCCAAAATCTAACACTAAGAACACATACAATACTACAACATATGTTGATGAAACATAAACTAAAGAATATCATGACTCACTACTTTCACTCATCTATGCTGAAAACAATTGAAATTTGTTATATCTTAATTTATATCTCTTAAGACATATGCTAATTACATAATTCCCATTTTTCACTTATCAAAATATTTTTTACAAAATTTTTAAATTATGTTTAAGAATAACTGTCGAGACGACTTTCAGTTAAGTCGTCTGAACAGACGACTTGCAAGGGTTAGAAACGTAAAAAAAATCACGTTTTTTTGTTTGTAAACAAAGGGATAGTTGTAATTTCAATAGTCTTTTAAATTACTTTTGCCTTTGACCCAAGTTTGGGTATTCTTTTGGGTTTGACTCCAAGTTTTGAGTCACACTTGGCAATTCTCCCTTATCTTTTTTATAGTTCAAATATAGTTGGTAGCTTATATGAATATGAATAAAAAATAAAACTAATTTAATGTTATATATATATATGTATAATTTTGTTTTTATTATAAATTTTTTGAATAATACATATTCATTTTTTTATGAAGTATTCAATTCTAATGACAAAGATTGTTAATGGGTTTAGCCGAGATTTATATTTTTCTTATTAAGAATTAGTGTTTGGATACAGACAGAGATAATATCAGTGGCATTCAATGATAATTATTTAGGAAATGTTAGTGTTAAATATTAAATGTACTTCAGTTTTAATAGTTTTGATGTGTTTTTAGTTTAAGATCTTATTTATAGTTGAATACAGGCTACTGGTCTTTGTCTTTTTGTTGAAACAGCTTCTGAGACTTTAGATCAAGGTATTGTTTTACTATATCCATGTTGTATGTTGGAGATTCACTATGGTTTTAAGCTGTGTTTAGTGATTCAATATATATTATTTTTTGGATCAGAAAAAAATAGCTCAAAGGTTTGAAAGAGTAAAGTCTCTAAATTTGCATCTTACATAACCATAGTAATTTTAAGCATTTGATTTTTCTCTCATGGCTTAGTTGTAGTGACTGGAAGAAGAACTTTGACCATTTGGTATTTGTAATTTTGTGGAGTACCACAATGTTCGTGGTTTTTATAGTTTTACCTTAATTTTCTGCTACTCATAACTGGGAACTGATATCATATTATTTTGCAAGTTTCTAGGAAGTTTTTATTCTGGAACTTTGTGTATTTGGAACTACCAGACACAAGTGGGTGAATAAATTTTATTTTTTTAATTTGTTTTCATATGCATATTGGTAACCAAACGTGCAACTGAAATATTATTTTCTTTATGTATTCTATGAGGTTTCACAGACTTCTCTTAGATTCGTAGGATGCTTTTATGATTCATAGACCTTACTCTAATCTGGTTCTTGCTTGATAATCCTCAGGTGATTGCAAAGTCTTTCGAGGTGTACGAGTTACAAAGTATCTCATCTCTCTTTCTTCTGTTTTAGTAAAAATGTTTTACTTTTATTTCTTTTTCTGCTGCATGTTTTATTTTTTTCATTGATTTCATCCAAATAGAGTTTAACATACAGAAGTAATGGCCACATCTTCAAATTTTGTAGGATCTCTGATAAATAGTAAATTAGTAATGATAATAGCTTTTGTTTGTTGTGACCGAGACTTCTTTTGTCTGAACCTACGATATGAAAGTGGCTTCAAGAACAAAAAAAGAACACCAGTCAAATACTCACAAAACAAAAGAAAACAGAGCAAGTGGATATTTATTGCTACCGTATAGGAGATCTCCCAATCTCAACTACATACCGCAAGAGATTTATCCCCAAAGAGCTAAGATGAAGACGTGATTTACTCATCAGTGGTTCTAAGAGGTTGGAGAAGGAGAATCTGTGTTGAGATTAAGCTAAAGTGTTTTTCGGTACAAGATGATTTAAGATATCTAATATTCTTAAGAATTGTAGGTTCATATAATCTATATCACTTCCTCTTATTATCCTCAATTTCTATCTATCGATCATATCATTTTAGTTTCGACGATTTAGAATATATAAATAAGAAAAAGTTTACATGCACTCTAAATCTAATCCCTACAAAGAACGATTCTTTTTATTGGCTTCATCAAGGTCTTTTAGAAAATAAGTATTTCTTCAGTTTTATATATGGTTTGCAATATGTAATCAATTCTTTTTACATACATAGTGTCAGTTGAAATGTTGTATTCAAAATTTAACTTAATTTTGTTTAGTATTTTGTATAATAATCAGTGTGTAGCACATACCGATAGTAATTAAAGGAAACATATAGATACAAAAGAGTAAAGAAACATAACAATGAGTCGTAAGAAGAAAGGTAGATCTTACAATACTAAAAGGGGAATACTCTTGATAAAGAGAGTTTCTACCTCAGCACAAAAAATCTGCCAATAGAAATGTTTATCACTGCCATGTCATATCTATTTTGTTGGCATTTAAAATCACATTTTCGTTTTGGACTCCATATCATATCAGATGGAAAATAGTTTGTTGATATTAATTTTTATTTGGGCCGGCCCACCTATCTCTTCTCCCTCATCGATTCTCACCTATAGATTTGTTGTCATTTTGTACTGGAATAATACTTTTAATAATTAAAATAAAAGGCCACATAAAGTGGGATCCCACCTCACTTTCTCATCGCTCTCATCGGGACCGGGACTCTGTTACCCATAAATTAGAAACAAAACATTATACGGTTTGTTGTGTAGGCAGATTTACATTTGGGCTCTGTTGATAATAATTTACACTTGGGCCGGCCCACATTACATGATAAAGTGCATTAAAAAATCCTACATTCTCGACATCTCCGATTCTCCTTTTTTTTTTCTTTTTTTTTTCTGATTCTCCCTTTCAACTTCGTCTTCTCCGTTGCCCTTCTTAAAATCTCAGTTACGGATCCTCACCTACTCAATCATCGATTTTCCCCTTCAACTTCGTCTTCTCCGTTTCCTCATCTTGAAATTTCCTTTACTGAGCCTTAACCAGTATCAATCAATCTTCTTTAATACTCTTTTAATGAATTCGTTTCATCTCCCTCTCTTTCTTCTTCTTTATAAACGATTTCGTATTCACTTGCTTCCGATCAATCTCCAAATCCTCCTCTCCAGAAGTTGCAACTATGGCTATGAAACCAAACGGAAAGTCCATCGTCTCCACCGGAAAGTCTCCAGTTGCTATGTACTTTAAAGATATCACACAAGGTCCACATGAATCCGAATTGCGGTTCCAACTGATACATTTCCGGGAGGCTAGAAACATATCACAAGCAAAAACTCTTATTGGCGTAGAAATGCTCATCATTGATGAACATGTACGGTGTGATCCCAAAAAACATTTTCCAACCACTTTTCAGTTATTACAGTTTCCTCTATCCTCTCGCTTTGTGCTTCCTAAGTTGATCTCCAATAAAACTGAATGCTTATATCCCAACAGGGCACTGTGATGCAAGAGTTCATCCCATCAAGCCGTGTCCAGCAGTACTTGCGTGACCTCAAACCAGACAACATTTACAGACTCTTCAATTTCTTTGGTTCTAAAAGCAAAGAGGTTCAATTGTATGTTACTCTCTCACGAGTTACGAGCAAAGAGGGATTGACAATTATCCAAGGTAATGATTTATATCTTCTAAAAGTTAAGAACATTGTCTACAAAGAAATCTTCAACGACCTCCTATCACATGTAGGTAAAAAACTAATTATATTTAATATTCATTTTAATCGATTTAATTGTGTTTATTTCATTGAAATCTGTTTGTTAATGTTTTAGCAGTCGACGAAAGGATAATATTCCCACCCTCGCATGCCGCAACTAGAATTGCAACTTAATTAATGTCAAGTATGTCTACTTATACTGTTAACTGATATGGATCAAAATGTAATTAAAAATAAAGCAAACTAACTACTTCTTTAACATTTCCAGGATCTGCCTTACATACCGTCCAAATTAGAGCTACCAGCCCTCTTTTTGGAATGCTCTCTACCATATTATTACATGCTTTTAGTTTCATACATCGTTACAGTTTACACTCTTATTCACCTTTTTTAAAATTGTTTGCTAGGTATTTTTTGCCATAATTAACAACCCAAAAAGGTGTTATAAAGACGACCTATTGATTTATTAATATTCCATTTTCAAACTATCTCAATTATAATAATCTTATTATACACCTAAGCAATAAAATAACAGCTCCACAACAAAGGCAATTGTAATCAAATTATGCCCTCATATATAAATGGCCTCAAACCAAATAAAATCATACAATTTATAGGCATGGCCCAACACCCACTATTTGCCAGCCGAAAAAAACGTCTACCCTTCTTCACCGTCTCACCTTCTCTACACCATAACGGGCCTTCATTTTTATGCCCTCAATAATTTAATTATTCATAAATGTTAAAATCTTCTTTAATATATACGTTAGTATAACACTCTATTTAAATCTCCTTAACTACCAGTTATATAAGAAAAAGTTAACAAAACCAGATCACTACGTCCCACCTTATTAAAACTCCAGCAAGACATGAATCCAAACTACCTTCTCTCTTATTTCTTCTCGTACCAGAGAAGGCCCGCTCACAATATTATTCAACGCTCAATCCATGTCATCATCCTTAGGCCCACCACCCAACAATCGCCCATCACTTCATCTATTTCCAACAATGAAGAACAGTTGAGCGACTCAACAATCGAGTTCATGGAATTCATGCTACCATAACCACCAGATCCTCCAACCTATATCCACCATGATCATTCCAAACGCAAGCAATTTCCTCACAGAGGTACTTTCAACCAACGTCTCTAATATTACTGGTCATCTAGATATTTTCCTTAACATCACATATTACAATCCCGAAGCAACAAGAAGACTGGACGTTGACCTCATAATCACAGATCTTGAGGGAACAACAAGGCCCCTTACGGCGGCTGAAGAAACCGAGCTGTGCACTATATGCTTTGAAAACTTCAACCATCAACAAAGCATATGTACACTGGCTTGCGGGCACATTTTTCATTTCGTTTGCGTTGATGCATGGCTGCGTGCTAACATAACCTGCCCCATATGTAGTGAGAAAAATCTTTGACAACCCTGTCAATTAGATACTCTTACTTTCAAGCTTAAGTTCTATTTCAAACGACGTCGATAAGTTGTCTCTAAACACAACACGTTTTAGAAACACAATATACAAAACAAAGCGCTTCTCCTATTGGGCCCTCCTACACGTATTTACAATTCCTCAGTAACTAACAAGTAAAAATATAGCAAATAAATTGTAACACATAGTTTTTTTAAAAAAAACTTATTGCAACACATAGTTTAGAATAACTATTGGATGTTTTAAAATGTCTTCAAAACTATAACTTCCAAATTCCCAAAATAACTACACAGCTATGAATACATATATTTATATAACATAAAGGTTGTGTACATGTTCTTCAAGAAAAAAAAATCAAAAGTAAAATCAGTAATTGCAAAAAAAGAATATTATAAATATTAGATATAAAAAACAACAAATTAAAAAAATTACAAAGTCTGTGAATTTTTAATGATCATGTCAACAAAATTAAATAACAATACAAAAAACTATATCTACTAAAAAACATTTACTAAATCATGTTTTTATAAATTTTGATAGTTAGTAAAAACAAATTGCTCTCTCATACATATGAGTGCAAAGCATGCAAATTATAGCTCAAAAATAGACTAAAACTTAGAGTAATCTAAATCTAGCACAAATCCTTACCTAACAAAGGACCCAAATATTAAGTCCAATAAACCACAAACACCCAAATCTTTAGCATAAACGGATATCTTTTACATAATTTTTTTCCCCAAACAACAAAATACTTCTGGACAAAAGAACAAAGATGTACAGTTTTTCTTATTTCAATATCATTCACCGAATTACAGATACAAATTATCAAAATCATATAATTCCAGATACAAAATCTAAATATATTGGCCTTTCTAAACTGGCTTACTTATTACTGTCATGTCTATGGTTATTCTCTCAAATAGATAATTTTAAATTTTTTGTTAGATCTCACAAATTTTTTTATTAAATAACCAAAAAACCTCTTATATCCTAGACATATAAATCTAAATACATTTAAAAATATTTTAAAAAATTATAATTTCTGGAAAAAAATATTAAAAGCTATCCTAGGCATTTTTCATTATTATTTTATGTATACTAAATAATACAAACTAGGTCTGAGAATTTCGGGAATCGGTTCGGTTTGTTTCGGGTATCGGAGAATTCAGATAGGAGGCTGAAGGATCCATTTACTACTTCCCCTATTTCGGTTCGGTTTGGTTTGGATAGTTTCGGGTTCGTTTCGGTTCGGATAGTAAAACTTAGAACCATGAAATATTCGGAAAACTCGGTTTCATTTGCTCCCGATTCCGGTTCGGTTAGTTCGGATTAAATATCAAATATTTTGGGTAAAATATTGAATAATTCAGATAATTCAAATTAGAATCTTGGATATTTCAAATTACTTTGGATATCTACGATGAAAATATCTGGATACTTTGAATATTTTTGGGTAGTTCGAATACTTTAAAATAATAGTTTTTCAACTTTTTTGAATACTTTTAATAGATTTTTAAAGTATAGATACATATTCAGGTATGGTATATGTATATATAATTAATATTTTATATATTCGGGTATTCGTTCGGTTCTCATTTTGGTTTGGTTATTTCAGATATAGATATATAATCCATTTGGGTATTTAAGGGTTTCGGTTTGTCACTAGATTTGGGTATTTCGGTTCAGTTTTTCGGTACCGATTATTTTGTCGAGGCCTAATACAAACAAATATGCTCACAAATCGTCATCCACCTTAATTAACATCAGTCTTCTTTACAAAAACCTAAACTAGCTGAATAGAAAAAACACTATCTATCTGAACGATAATATTTTAATACAGTTTCCTTAATTTGTAAATATTATGGTATGCAATTCAATCTCAAATCTCAATCACCCACAAATACGAATATTACATTTACTAAAAAAGGAAAACTCATTAACAGCATAAAAAAACTTCGTAATTTACTTGGCCGCTAAAAATAAAACCTTCTACCACAACCAAAAACAAAAACATTAACACTATAACCCTCAGCACAACTTGAACAACTCAGTAGGCAAAAAAAAAAACCTTCCTCATCATGACAGCAATAACGGAATCAACAACGCCATGTCGATCAGAAGAAACAATCAGCTCCTCACCACGGGCAAGGTAATCACAACAATGGAAAAGCAAAAAGAAATTATACCCAAGTTCTCGACAAACTACTTCTCACCTCAAACCTACAACCAGCTTTTCAGTACGGCGGCTAAGACCACCAACCTTCCAGGTAATAATTTCAATAAACTGCTCAAACCAACACTTTTTTGTTCACATGACGAAAAAAACTGAAACAGAACAAATTCACATGATGCAAGGCATCAACAATGACTACCCAAAAGCAGAAACAAAATTCATAATTGGTCTGCTATTGCACAGGTACATACGAAACACAATATTTACATTGTAAACCAATCATCAACCTCATATAAAACTATATTTTAGATCAACGATGGTGAAACTCACACCATGGAACAACCAAGCAACCATGTTCAGGGAAATGCAAAGTACAACTAATCTGAAATATAAAGTTGTTGTGGTCACAAACATCATCCCTAACATATATAAAAGTAAAAAAACAAATAAAGATGTAATAGATAATATTAGTTACTCATTCATTATTAAAAAATATTTATTACTCTTATTTACAGGGAAGTTATTATTTACCTCATCATCGGCCACACAGTTTTTTTTTGACAAAAATATAAGCATCATTAAACATTTCAAAGGAAGGATAATGTACAAATTCAATGCATGAGTTTCAGAAAAACTCACAACATCAAATAAGATCATCATCAGCCAACCACAACTACCAAAAACATCCCACCATTTTTCTACCTATCTATGTATTCTGAAGACTATTTTGCTATTTTGCCAACCTAATAATACAAATATTTTATAAAACAATATACAACATTCAAACAACGTAAATCAATGCGTTTATCTCCTCTTACAATCTATCTTACACTTCAAATACTCTAAAATACATGTATTTTGAATAATATTATTACTACACACAACATAAATGAAAAAGATAATGTCAAACACAATCTTTCGCGCGTAGCGCGGAGAATGAATCTAGTATTTGTAATGACCCACCAAATTGCTCTAAGAAAACGGTTAGATCAATTGTCAAACCTAGGTACTCATTATATCATTGTAGTAAGTTTCCTTTTCATTTTAGAACATTTCTAACTCCACTTTATTTTTTATTCTGAAATAAAATTTAGAGTAAAATGTTCAAACTTGACTATATTTTTCACTCTATAATAATGTACAAATAAGTTTAGTTTATAAATAGAGTAATTTATTTATTTATTGTTCGTTATAGAGTACTAATAAAATAGAATCCAACTCTATTATAAAATTACTCTATTTTAAATAAATATACAAGCTCAAATCGCATATTTCATTGATGTCACATAATAAATTCATTTCTCTTGCTTATACTGATGTTTTGATATTATCATACATATTCTTAAAATATTTTGGATACCGATATTTTGGTATATTATTTAAGTTATTCATATTTGTACCTCTAACAAAATAAAAAGTAAAATATGTAGTTATATTCAAAATAACTTAGGGTTAAATTTCACTATATTATATATTATGCATGGTAAAATAAATGTATATATATTTTAAATACATCATACTTTTTAGATATATATATATATATCAAAAATTACAAAACGTAATTTATAACAAAGCAAAAGTTAAAAAAAAATTATTTACGAGATTCCGTTTCTGACTTTGTCATTACTGAAAATCCCATAAAAGAAGTTCAAATCTTAATTATAAGATTTTTGTATTCTATGATAATGTCATCTTAAGTGGAATAAACTAACAATGATAAAATTTAAAATCGTGAAACAAACATGGTTGTTGATAAAAATTATAACTTCAATGATGTACTCAGGAGAAACACTTCATTGTGAAATAAATTAGGATTTTCAGGTTTTGCTGCATATTTTATAGTGATATCTTTATATTTCTTTCACCTTTTTTCTTTACTTTGTGTAAATAACTTTATGATATAGCACCTGAGATCATTTGAATAGTTTTGATAGCTCTTGAAATTTTTTTACAGAAGTTAAATAGTTTTAAGCTTGGTTCTACTTTTCAAGACTAAATTTTGTACTCATTTATTTCTACTAATTAAAAAAGCTAAAGAAATAATGAATGTTTAATTAAAAGTTCGCACTCCAGCATACAAACAAAATTGGAATGCCATGTTGACTTCTACATAATACCAAATACGATATGTTTTCATATGCATCATTCACGTAATGTACCAAACATACTTTTATGAAATAACTTAAAACAGAATGTGCTTATATTGAGATATATTATAGTAAATAGCAAAAAAGACATATAAAAATATTGATTCAAGATTTAAAGATGTAACTGAGTGAATTTGATTAATTATGAATAACTATTATCATTCAAATAACTATCAAAATATTTTTGCAATACAATAAGTTTATAAAAATATTAATATATTTATCTGAAATGAAGTTTATTTAACTACTTTTCAAAGGAATAATTAAAAAATCTAAAATCATATGTATGTAATAATAAATGTAGTAAAATACACAATAGTTAGAAATAAAGTGAAATTCATCGACTTAAAGAATCACAAAAAAATATATTTAAATATTATAATTTTTTTTATTTTGTATATTTTATGAAAATTTTGTGAAAAATAATATACATATTTTTAAATAAAAAAGATATAATCCGCGCGGAGAAAAGATCTAATGATCATAAAATCATATAAATATGAACTCCCATTTAATATATATATTCAGATTACATATATCTATATATATATAGTTCAATATCATTTAAATTAAAATATATATCATATATAAAATACACAATCTACTAATTTTAAAATTTGCATTGAGTAGGAAGCCTCAATTAATTAATATTCTTATTGATAAAATAATATTTTTGTTGCAGCAAATATAAAAATATTAATAAAATTATATGATTACGAAGCCTCAATTAATAAATATTCATATTAAAATATTATATATATATATATATATATATATATATATATATTTCAATTTCATTTAATTTTAATTATATATCGTATAAAATAAATAAATGCGTATTTTTATTTTTTTACCAAAACAATTATTGTAAATAAAAAGAGCAATTGTTTTTTATGTGCGTACTCTAATTTAACTACATACTTAATAGTTATTCGCTTCTTAATTATTGAATATATTTATTATTGTATAATACGTAAATGAACACAAAATAAATAATAATATGTATAAATAATTTTTACACATAACTAGTGTTCATTCGTGCAAGCGCAGATCTTAATGTTATTTGATCATATCATTTTTATTAATGTGTTGACTAACTTAATTGTATATGATTGTCAAATAAATATATTTTTTTGCTTATTCAATTCGGTGAGCAGAAGAGATGGAGTTTAATTTTCTACGGATTATAATAACTGAGAAGGAAAAACTGATGAATTTGTGAGAATTGAACATCCCTATTTATAAGTTTAGTTTTCGTAAGCATGTGTACTGAATGAGACCAAGTGGGTCTTTGGTGTTAAAAGTAGCCTAAATGACATTGATTAAATGCAGCCTATGGTTACTA
>CAJHQQ010003789.1:0-37770 GCA_905132885.1 Moricandia moricandioides | reverse complement strand
TCAAGGCTGGCGGCTAGACAGTTTCCAAGGTTTGATGGTTGCATCATCAACTTAGCCAACAACCCATTCTTGATACTCTGATCATTATCATAGCTTCTCTTTTCGAAAATGGTAGATCTCAAAACAGTTTGACCTGTACCCACAGCAAGCAAATCAGGCTTCATGTTTTTCTTTGAGTTTAGATAGTTACCCCGGGTTGGTTTCTTTGGAGATTGTTGTAGACTAAGTTCCTCTGGTGGTTTCTCTTTGATTTGAGAAGAAAACATGAGTTCTTCTCCTGCTCCAGTAATCACTTCACCATTGACTCTAGTGACTTCTTTCATCTCCAATTAACATTTTGATTTAATCTTTTGAATTTGGCTACGGAAGTTGCTGCATATTCTGGTGGCTTCCATATTCTTGATTACTGGTTCAAGATGGCAAGTCCTTTTGGATCAACTTCAAACTTCCTTGATGACCCCAACTTGTTGCTAGCACGAACTGACGCACTCTCCCAAGGGTGATAATCTTGTGGAATATTCTCCAGGTCTCCCACGAGTAGGTCTGTAACCTTCCAGCACAATCAGACATTAAGTTCCTCTTGGGAAAGATCCAAACCGGCCATGTTTTTGCAAAAACTAGCAATATCTGATGATCAGGAGGCCATTTCTGCGTTGTCTGGTTTGTTGGATCCGTGACTGATTTGGCTTCATTCTCCAGTTGGTTTCATGGTGAAACTCTTGCTGAGTTGAGACGTGCAACCCCTTATCTTCAAAGGATGAGAAATCTACAAAATCAAATGTTTGTGCAGCTGAACTCTTCTTAATCTGTTTGATCTTGTTCTTCTGATTCCAGACCTCTCCTCCAGGCTCAAATACAACATGTCTCATATCCAAGTTGTGTCTTGATAGTTCCACTTCTCTTTTCTTGTACCAAACAAAAGGAGTGAACAGAAAAGTACCTAAGAAGGTCCTTTGGAAATCACATGGATCAAAGACAATTAGTTGATTCATTCTACGAGCTCTCTGAGGTTCCCTGGGTGTCTTCTCTGCTACCATGTGTTGTGTTAAAGGGACCATGACGTTCTGAACAGGCTGCTCTTCTTTATGAAAGATATGTGAGGTTACTTTGTCTTGATCTTCTTGGATAGGCGCAACTGGTTCTGGTTCTTGATGCTGTGTTTCAATGGATGGACGTGCTGTGTTGGTCCGTTTGATTTGCTTCTCCACACCCATCATTACTTGTAACAATGCCTCCTTAACCTTTTCACTGAATAAACAGAATTGTTTATCTTCTTTAGATGGCTTAGAGACTGTCTTCTCCTTGCTGTAACATATTGGTTCCTTTCCATCAAGACTTTCAATCTTCTTCTCCCACTCAAGGTAGGGCATCCGGATCAGCTTTGCCATGGAATGGGGTATCTTGATCTTCAAACCAGCAAGCTCATCTCCCTGGTTCATCCTTCTCTTTTGGACACGCCTATGTCTTCTTGAGGATGAGCTGAGGTGCTCATACTCATTGTCAGTCTCCTCATAACCATTATGCTCTTGGCGAGTTGCATAAGGTCTCTCCTCTCTCCTCTCTCTTTCTCTCCTAGTCTCTCGGTTTGGTGCTTGACTAGTAGCTCTCCTGATGTCTTCTCTGAGCTCTCTCCTGAGGTCATTGAGGTTGGTCCTCATCATCTCGGTCATGGTTGCCACCATGTTTTGGTTGAGTTGAGCCGACATAGCCTCCATGAGAAGCTGACGAGTTAAGCTTCTTCTTCAGACTGGGAGACCATGCTTCCTGCGCAAAGGTAACCAAAATAACCAGTAAAAGGTTTCTAGGGAACAAGACAAGCAAAAAGGAAAAAGAAAACAAGCAAAAGGAAAAGCAAACAAGCTTGTCTTGCAAGACAAAACAAAAAAGGAGAAATCGGCTAGAAAAGGAAAAAGGATTCAAGCAAAAAGGAAAAAGATTCTAGCAAAAAGGAAACACTTCTAAGCTTTTTTCTAATCACTCCTAAGGTTTTCTAGCACCCTAATAGCCTCAATATGCTCGTGTTCAAGGTGATAGACAAGCTAAACTAATGCACAAAGTGATAGACAAGTGAGGGTATGCGGCTAGGGTTCTTCTCTCTCTAGGGTTTTCACATGCAACCAAATAAGGAAAGTTTAAAAATCTTTGTCTAAACTCTTATGCAGTCACGAGCAGCCTTAAACAAATCAGTTCTAATGCTTAGTCAAGATGATAAAGATGAGACACGGATGAAACAATCAAAAGAAACAAGAAAACAAGAGAGAAAGCGAGTAGTTCCCAACTAAAGTTGCTCTGATACCACTTGATGCGTCCCTAGGATGCTCTTTGGTTGATGGGAATGGATAGATCCTTGCAAGAACGAATCAGAGACTCAAGTTCTTCAAGGCGTGTGGATTGAATGGTGACACAAGAGGGATGAATGATCTCTTGATACTCCTAGATGAATGATTTGGATATGACACACCAAACTAAACACCCTTAGGTCTTTGGATACTACACACCAGAACTCGGCAAGCTTTCTAGAGAGAGAGCCGTCAAGAATGAATGTTACTTGTTTATTAAAAGACTGAATGAGTACAAAAGGGTGTAGAGAACCCTTTAAATAAGAAACCAGAGAACATACTCTCTAGGGTTTCGACAATGAACCAAAAAAGGAAAGAAAGAAAACTATAGTCTAAGTTTAACATAAGTTTAAAATGAAATAAAAATGTAACTTCATGTAGCCTTGGACCGAGAATAGAGCCTAAGTGATGTGAAGACAAGTTGTGGCCTCGTTAAAAACCTTCCTCCTGGAAAACCTCGTGGGACAAAACCAAAAGCAAGGAAAAGAGCACGCACCCCATGTCTTGCCTAGACACTAACTCAGTTTGATGTAGAGATGGCTTGAATGGTGATCAAGACATCTCGGATCAGACCTTGTCCAAGACTTTCTGGTTGTGGATGTGAAGTGAGTAATCCAACAACATTCTCCTTAAGCTTCTTGACTCTGGAACGAGTCATGGGACCTTCAGGAATGGCTAGAGCATCATCACCAAGTGGTTGGTGCAATGTGGCTTCATGTGGCTCATCTAGACTCTCCTTGTTCTCCTTAGTGATCCGGTCCATGATCACATCATTTGTACTCTTAAAGGTTGCATCCTCAGCTACAACCTCTTCAGGTTCATGCTTCCATTCTTTGGTGCTTTCCATGATCACATCATCCTTGATGCATCCCTTAGGATGCTCTTTGTGTTATGGGAATGGCAGTTAGATCCTGTGCAAGAACGACATCAGGGGGACTCAAGTTTCTTCAAGTCGTGGTGACTTGAATGGGTGAACACTAAGATCGGTCGGGATGTAGATGATTCTCTTGATACTTCCTAATCGGATATGATTTGGATATGACACACCAAAACTAACACACCCTTAGGTCTCTGCGGATACTACACACCAGAAACTCGGCAAGCTTTCTGAGAGAGAGAGCCAGTCACAGAATGAATGTTTCACTTGTTTATTAAAAAGACCTGAATGAATACAAAACGGTGTAGAGAAGCCCTTTTAAATGAGAAACCAGAGAACATACTCCTCTTAGGGTTTTGACAATGCGAAACCAAAAAAGCGCGCAAAGATAAGCAAAACCTCATATGTCTAAGTTTAACATAAGTTTAAAACGAAATAAAAATGTAACTTCATGTAGCCTTGGACCGAGAATAGAGCCTAAGTGATGTGAAGACAAGTTGTGGCCTCGTTAAAAACCTTCCTCCTGGAAAACCTCGTGGGACAAAACCAAAAGCAAGGAAAAGAGCACGCACCCCATGTCTTGCCTAGACACTAACTCAGTTTGATGTAAAGATGGCTTGAATGGTGATCAAGACATCTCGGATCAGACCTTGTCCAAGACTTTCTGGTTGTGGATGTGAAGTGAGTAATCCAACAACATTCTCCTTAAGCTTCTTGACTCTGGAACGAGTCATGGGACCTTCAGGAATGGCTAGAGCATCATCACCAAGTGGTTGGTGCAATGTGGCTTCATGTGGCTCATCTAGACTCTCCTTGTTCTCCTTAGTGATCCGGTCCATGATCACATCATTTGTACTCTTAAAGGTTGCATCCTCAGCTACAAGCTCTTCAGGTTCATGCTTCCATTCTTTGGTGCTTTCCATGATCACATCAATCACTAAGGAGAACAAGGAGAGTCTAGATGAGCCACATGAAGCCACATTGCACCAACAACTTGGTGATGATGCTCTAGCCATTCCTGAAGGTCCCATGACTCGTTCCAGAGTCAAGAAGCTCAAAGAGAAGGTTGTTGGATTACTCACTTCACATCCACAACAACAAAGTCTTGGACAAGGTCTGATCCGAGATGTCTTGATCACCATTCAAGCCATCTCTACATCAAGCTGAGTTAGTGTCTAGGCAAGACATGGGGTGTGTGCTCTTTTCCTTGCTTTTGGTTTTGTCCCACGAAGGTTTTCCAGGAGGAAGGTTTTTAACGAGGCCACAACTTGTCTACAAATCACCTAAGTGCTATTCTCGGTCCAAGACTAATAGAAGTTACATTTTTATTTCATTCCATTTAAAAGCTTATGTTAAACTCTAGTTTCCTTTTTTGATCATTGTCGAAACCCTAGAGGATTTGTCTCTGGTTTCCTATTTAAAGGGTTCTCTACACCCTCTTGTAATCATCCAGTCTTTTATTAAACAAGTTACATTCATTCTTGTCGGCTCTCTCTCTCTAGAAGGTGTCGAGTTCTGGTGTGTAATATCCAGAGACCTAAGGGTGTCTAATTTGGTGTGTCATATCCAAGTTATTCATCTAGGAGTATCAAGAGATCATCCATCCCTCTTGTGTCACCATTCAATCCACACGCCTTGAAGGACTTGAGTCTCTGATTCGTTCTTGCAAGGATCTATCCATTCCCATCAACCAAAGAGCATCCTAGGGACGCATCATATCCCTAAGGTTCAGTGTACTTGGACGAGTGGTGAGGTAAGTTAAGCTTGATCACACGCGGGTAACTTCTCTTTCACTTTCACCCGGGTAACTTGGTTTCTCCTCTTGCCTTGATGCACACTCAAGTGTACGGTCACTTGTACGGCCTTGTACGGTCACTTGTACGGACTTGTACGGACAACTCCCCCTTAAACCATTCTCCAACCTTCTTCAGTCTCCTTCACATACTCGTAACCCCTTTTCTTATTTAGTTCAACAGTCTTCTCCTGAGGTGTACTCTCCATCTTCCCGTAAGAACATGACTCTCTTGTTGGTACACTCATTGGCATAGTGTCCTCTTCCTTGGCACTTGAAGCACTTGACATCACGAGCTCTGGAACTAGATGCCTCAACCTTGCCCTTGCCCTTGTCAAGAGCACTGATTGGTTTAGGTTTGGCCTCTTCTCTTGGATAGGGCTTGTTGTCCTTCTGGAATGGTTTAGACTCCTTAGGATGATGCGTCCCTAGGATGCTCTTTGGTTGATGGGAATGGATAGATCCTTGCAAGAACGAATCAGAGACTCAAGTTCTTCAAGGCGTGTGGAATGAATGGTGACACAAGAGGGATGAATGATCTCTTGATACTCCTAGATGAATGATTTGGATATGACACACCAAACTAAACACCCTTAGACTCTGGATATGACACACCAGAACTCGGCACACTTCTTTTAGAGAGAGAGAGAGCCGCAAAAGATGAATGTAACTTGTTTAATAAAAGACTGGATGATTACAAGAGGGTGTTGAGACCTCTTTAAATAAGAAACCAGAGACATGCCTCTAGGGTTTCGACAATGAACCAAAAAAGGAAAGAAATAAAACTATAGTCTAAGTTTAACATAAGTTTAGAATGAAATAAAAATGGAACTTCATGTAGTCTTGGACCGAGATAGGACTTAGGTGATGTGTAGACAAGTTGTGGCCTCGTTAAAAACCTCCCTCCTGGAAAACCTCGTGGGACAAAACCAAAAGCAAGGAAAAGAGCACACACCCCATGTCTTACCTAGACACTAACTCAGCTTGATGTAGAGATGGCTTGATTGGTGATCAAGACATCTCGGATCAGACCTTGTCCAAGACTTTGTTGTTGTGGATGTGAAGTGAGTAATCCAACAACATTCTCCTTAAGCTTTTTGACTCTGGAACGAGTCATGGGACCTTTAGGAATGGCTAGAGCATCATCACCAAGTTGTTGATCCAATGTGGCTTCATGTGGCTCATCTAGACTCTCCTTGTTCTCCTTAGTGATCCGGTCCATGATCACATCAAATGCACTCTTAAATGTTGCATCCTCAAGCTCCTCAGGTTCAGGTTCATGCTTCCATTCTTTGGTGCTTTCCATGATCACATCATCCCCTCCCTCTTCAAAAAGATTTGTCCTCAAATCTGTTTTACCTGACATGTTGAAACAAAGCAAGTTAGCACATGAAGGTTTATCAAAGAGTAATAATCTTATTCCAAATTGGTTTTTGCTCGGTTTTGGCTTGTGTGCTGCATCTGGTGGTGCTTCTTTGATGAGGATGAATCCAGTGACGTCTTGGTGCTTATCCTGCTCCAAATCAGGTGGCTTGAACCGCTTGTCTTCTACATGCTTGTTCTTTCTTCTTGTATGCTTCCAAGCTTCATCATAATCTGCACATGGCTCTTTTGACAAAAACAAGTGCATCATATCTGTGTAATTGATAAAAGAACCCTTGAAGACATGATCACTTACCTTAGCATGCTCACCTGGTCGCCATATATAGGATTGAGATGTTTTAAACTTACAAAAATTCAAAGATAGCCAATACAGGATCACCCGATTTGTAGAACCCATAACTCTTTCATCTGAGGAGGTTTGGACTTGATTCCAAATCGACGTGAGGCCCTGATGAGTTAAGTTTCCATGGCAGTCGAGTTTAATGGTTAACTCCTTGTGGTTGTTGAGATATGGCCCTCGGACTGTCCCTATGTCAAAGCTGGCGGCTAGACAGTTTCCAAGGTTTGATTGTTGCATCATCGACTCAGCCAACAACCCATTCTTGATACTCTGATCATTGTTATAGCTTCTCTTTTCGAAAATGGTAGATCTCAAAACAGTTTGACCTGTACTCACAGCAAGCAAATCAGGCTTCATGTTTTTCTTTGAGTTTAGATAGTTACCCCGGGTTGGTTTCCTTGGAGATGGTTGTAGACTAAGTTTATCTGGTGGTTTCTCTTTGATTTGAGAAGAAAACATGAGTTCTTCTCCTGCTCCAGTAGTCACTTCACCATTGACTCTAGTGAATTCTTCATCTCCAATTACATTTTGATAATCTTTGCATTGGTACTGAAGTTGCTGCATATCTGGTGGCTTCCATATCTTGATATGGTCAAGATGCAAGTCTTTTTGATCAACTTCAAACTCCTTATGACCCCAACTTGTTCTAGCACGAACAGAGCACTCTCCAAGGGTGATAATCTTGTGGAAATATCCTCCAGGTCTCCACGAGTAGGTCTGTAACCTTCCAGCACAATCAGACATAAGTTCCTCTTGGGAAAGATCCAAACCGGCATGTTTTGCAAAACTAGCTATATCTTGATGATCAGAAGGCCATTTTCTGCGTTGTCTGGTTTGTTGGATCCGTGACTGAATTGGCTTCATTCTCCTGTTGGGTTCATAGTGAAACTCTTGCTGAGCTGAGACGTGCAACCCCTTATCTTCAAAGGATGAGAAATCTACAAAATCCAATGTTGGTGCAGCTGAACTCTTCTTAATCTGTTTGATCTTGTGCTTCTGATTCAAGACCTCTCCTCCAGGCTCAAATACAACATGTCTCGTGTCCAAGTCGTGTCTTGATAGTTCCACTTCTCCTTTCTTTGTACCAAACAAAAGGAGTGAACAGAAAAGTACCTAAGAAGGTCCTTTGGAAATCACATGGATCAAAGACAATTAGTTGATCCATCCTACGAGCTCTCTGAGGTGTTGAAAGAGAGCAAGCACACACCTCTTCACTGATATTGGGCTGTAGAGCTGAGAAGGAGAATGAGTCCAAGAGGAGAAAGCTGAGTGATCCATTGGGCTGTAACCAAGAGAGGAGTAAAGAGAATGAAGAGAATGAAGCCCAGGACGTGGCCCAACACTCAGATAGCATGCAAGCAAGCAAGTAGGTCAAGAAAGTCAAAAACAGTGGCTAGATATTTTCTGCTCAGAATGCACCTCTGGTTTTCATCATTAGCCCATGGTTTTGGCAACTGGTTTTACCTGTAGTTTTATCTATATAATTAAGTTGAAAAAGTGTTAAAGATGGAACAAGAAAAAGAATTAATCAAAAATACTTCTTCTCTTTCAGTTTGCTTACTAAAAACAGATTGCATACTCAGTTTGATCTGAAACTTGTTTGATCATTTAAACGAGTTTTACTCTTTTCCACTCAAATCTTCATGGTATCAGAGCTCTTATTAAACAGTTCTAGTTCTCCAATTCCTCTAACTTCAATGTCCTGACCATTAGCAATACTAACCTTTCCAAAGTCAGGCCTAATATTGCATAGCAAGTCTGAATCACTAATCATGTGGTGTGAGGCTCCTGAATCTATAATGACAGGTTTATGAGTTTTACAGGCTGAGAAGCTCTTACCAGATTCGGTTAACTTGGCAATGCTCTTTATAAGTGCATCCAAGTCTGACTTCCTCACCACATCATCTCTTGGTGTATTGTTCCTCACTGGATAGTTCATTTCCTTTCTTGGTCGTAGTTCAGGTTTAAGCACCCAACACTTCTCCTTGGTATGTCCCATGCGCTTGCAGTGGTCACACTTCAGATTGTAATTTCTCCTATCAGTTTGTTGAAAAGGGCTTCCTCTACTCACATAAGCAGTCTCACTGGTTCCTTGGAAGAGACCTCTTGAACCCTCCTCCTTCTGGATCAGCATACAAACTTCATTGAGACTAGGAAGCTTGTCAAACCTTAGGATATGATGAATCATTCCCTTAAATGATCCATTGAGAGCAAGCAGTAATCCAAACACTTGATCTTGCTCACGCCTCTCATTCAGCTCCTTCACATCAGTTGTTGGAGGTCTGAGCAGCTCCAGTTCTGCCCATAGACTCCTGAACTCTCCAAAGAAATCCTTGAACAATCGCTCCTCTTGTTGAAGGTTGTTCAGTGCTTTCTTAACCTCAAAAATTCTACTGAGGTTAGAAATGTTCCCATAAACACTCAGTAGAGTATCCCATAGCTCCTTAGGCGTCTCACAGTATGAGTAAGCAGCAAGTATAGCTGGTTCTAGTGAGCTTTGTAGAACTGCTAAAACAAGCTGATCATCTTGTGTCCATTTGGACTCATCTTGGCTGGTTTCTTCTCCAGCCTTCTCTTTACCCTTGGACTTATCTTGAGTGCCTTCAATATGCTCCCACAAGCCTCGGCTCCTCAAGGCAGTTTTGGTGATTCTTGACCACAACAAGTAGTTGTCTCCTTTGAGTACAACTGGTATTATGATTTGCTTCTGATTTTCCATCTTAGAAAAACAGAGTAAAAACAGAGTAGAAAGTGTTTTGAGTATTTGATTTTCGCAGCAAACTGGTCTTCAAGAGCTAACACTGCTCTGATACTCGGTTGGTTTTGGTGTGGGTTTTGAACCAGAGAGTGTGTGTAGACCATCAAGGATAAATCTTAAGGTGGCTGCCCTGTCTCTAGAAGAAGTAAGATCTTCCAAGCTCTTCCAATCCTTTTTATTAAAGTATCCATGTGCTTCATCAAATTTTACTTCCCTTGAGATATAAACTCTCCTTGTGCTTGGATCATAGCACTTATAGCCCTTCTGAGTTGGAGAGTATCCTATAAACATACATCTGATGCTTCTTGGTTCCAGTTTGTTCCTTTGAGCCTCTGGAACAAAGACATAGCACACACAACCAAACACCTTCAGATGCTCATAGTTTGGTTTAGTGCCATTCAGGATCTCATATGGTGAAGCTCCTCCAAGCTGTTTTGTTGGAAGCCGGTTGATTAGATAAGCTGAAGTCATAACTGCATCTCCCCAATATTCCTTAGGTGTTGGAAAATCTAAGAACAGCTAAGAACATGAACTCACTCTTCAAAAATGGAAGAGACAATCAACTTGTGATTGAATCCTCTCAACAAAATAATCTACACAACCATCTGAATCTAGAGAGATTAAGTGGCTGTGAGATTGATAAAATAACTAGAATTAAACTAACAACAGATTAAACTCTAGTATGAATCTATCCTTGTGGAGTATCACAACACTGATGGTTTGTGTACTTAAGCTACAAGGAATTAGAATCAGTAAGCTAGAGATGAACAGAACATAAAGAAGAGTTTAAAGGTGACTTAGAGTGAATGGGCAAGCAATGATCTGCCCTTAGGCAGATCCAAAACATGTATACCTTAACTCCCTACATTGTGACTAATTTAAAGAACACTTAGTAGGGTAGATGAGTGATACACGAAATTTATAAAGCTTGTCTCTTATTTCTTGTGTGTTAACATTACAATGGTGCTGCCTCTTTATTTATAGAGGAGTGCCTTAGGGTTTACAGCAGCAGCAACAAGACAAAGGCTGAATAAACAATTCATAACTAGGAAATGAATAAACTAAGCATGAGGAAGAAGCCAAGAGAGTTTCTGCAGCAAGGAAGAGATAGTGACAGCTCCCAACAGCTCTCTTTCTCTTAAGAGAACATGTGACTTTTATCTTATTTAAATCCCCACTTCTCTAGCCTCTGTCTCCAGCAGTCACATGTATTATTTGAATTTAAATCTGCCTCTGAAGTTAGCTGGACGAAATTGAACTTGCCTTGCCTTCCAAGACACTCTAGCTCAAGCTTGGTTGCTTGGAGGTCAAGACTGTACAGAAAAACTCCAACTTCAAGTATCTGAACTCTTCTCTTCTCTTATTCTTCAGTTTGGTGTGGAGATGCTTGGCCTTTACTTCCTTTGTTTGGCCTTCACATCTCCTTGTCTTGCTTCACTCTAATACCCTCCCTCAAGGTTGGGCTGAGGAAGCCATTGGTTCCAAAAGGCCAAGCTTGCAACACGCAAATGACTACCTCATTAAAAACCTCACCATGTAAAACCCCTTGGGATAAAACAATGAGGAGGGCAAAAAGAGTATAGCCTTTGCGGTGCATTTCGATAGCTATGACCTTGGATTTATTTGGACTTGAAACTTCTTTGCACATGGTCCTCTTTGCGGTTTGAACATGTCTTAGAACCGCCATGACCTGAACTGATTGCTGATGGTGTTGGTGCCATGATCTGAACTTGTGCAACACCTCTTTCTTTAACACAAAATGGAAGTACACACTGCTCCATGGCTGTGTCTTCTTGATGCTTCATCATGAAGCTTACTGACCCTTAGCTAACATCTTGCTGGTGAGTTGATTCATCACTTTCCTACAGCCACTTCTCCTCAAGATCTTCTTGTCTTGGGTCCATGAATCTGAGGCCATTGGTTCTAACCCGCAAAGCTTGCTTCTGATGCGCTGCTCTAGATCAACCAAACTTGCATTGTCTTCTTGAGACAACCAAGTACAAACACCAATCACCATTCTTGGACTTAGAACCTGTAGAGTATGGAAAGATTCAAAGCACAAAATTAGTGAATGATGAAGAGAATAAAGTAACCAGAGAGTATAAAAAAACCAGAGAATTAGTAACAAGAGTATGAGAGAGTAATGGAGAGTAAGAGTAAGGAGGAGAATGAGTGTTTGCGGAAGCAATTTTCAGTCCATGGCCTTCAAGCTTCATGGCTGATCACAATGCTGGTGAGGCATGAACATCCCACCAGTTAACACATTTTCGAAATCAGATTACTCAAGAATCTGTTCAAAACATTTTCAGAATTTTTTTTTTTTTAATCCTTTCAAAGAGCTTTTCTTTAAATCTGAAATTCAAATGCTCTTACAAATCAATTTTCTTCAAATCACCATCAGTCTATCTCCCTCCCTCAAGCATTGGTTTCATTAGACTTAAAGTCTTTTACCAAGTTTTGTAAATTGAGAGACAAAGGGGATAAAGGACTGATAATGTTTGAGACAAAACCAGCAAGAACTTCATCTTTTAAAACTGTTTTTAAATCACAAAACAGATGAAGTCTTTTGTTTCATTTCCCTCCCTTAGCCTTTGATTAGGTTCCCAACACAAGATCAGGACCACAGCTTACACATAGGAGAGAAGAAATAAAAAACGAACTCCATCTTGTCCTCTTTGGAGAAATCATTAGACAAGGATGAAGAAGACAAAACATTTTTGAAATCTATTTTTTTCAAGAGTTTTTTTTTTTTTTTCAGACACAAGTTTAATCTTTTCTCCCTCCCTCAAGCTGGTGTGAACAGATTTTAATCTTTCATCCAGAAGCTTAAACAATGAGGAGATCCAGGGGAGAGTCATTGATTAAAAAAAAACTTTTAAAGACTTGCATCTTGACTCAACCCTCAGATTTTGAAACCATGCTTCATCTAAACTCTCTACTGTCCAAGTTTTGAATCCTAGCCACATAGCTCCTCAAAACTAATTTTAAAGTGAGAGAGAGAGTATTAGAATGAAGACAACTGAAATAAAAGAAGTGAGTTCAGCCCAAGAGAGCAATTAGGCTCTGATACCATGTTGGAAAAGCTAAGAACAGCTAAGAACATGAACTCACTCTTCAAAAATGGAAGAGACAATCAACTTGTGATTGAATTGTTGAACTAAATAAGAAAAGGGGTTACGAGTATGTGAAGGAGACTGAAGAAGGTTGGAGAATGGTTTAAGGGGGAGTTGTCCGTACAAGTCCGTACAAGTGACCGTACAAGGCCGTACAAGTGACCGTACACTTGAGTGTGCATCAAGGCAAGAGGAGAAACCAAGTTACCCGGGTGAAAGTGAAAGAGAAGTTACCCGCGTGTGATCAAGCTTAACTTACCTCACCACTCGTCCAAGTACACTGAACCTTAGGGATAAGGTTAGTCCGCGCCTGGACAGGCTGGCTAAGAGCATCTGGTCAAGATGCTAAAGGAATCAAGCGTGCAAGGCCTCTCGTCCATGTATTTCAAATTAGACGCTCCCCCGGCCTTGACTCCACATGCTTAGGGTTGAAACCTTATCTTATATCCGTTGATTGTTGTCCATAAGCTCTCCTATATATTTGTAACCCCGGTTCATTAATGTTAAGCAAGCATTTTCGAGTCTCTTTCTTTTCTTATTCTCTCTAAGTGTTCTTGAGCTCCCAAATGGGTTCTTGAACAAATCGGCTCCAAATCTCTCACTTTCTCTCTTAATCTCTTCTAATCTCTCTCGTTTACTCTATTCTACCTTTGCATACTCAGATTCTACTCATTCTTTCATGGTATCAGAGCCAGGTTCTCTTGAATCTGGGTTGCTACGTTGAAGACTCAAGAACACTTTGAAGATTCAAGATGGAGAACACCAAGACTACTATCATTCCGGTTACTTTGAAAGGGGGAAACTATCTCCTTTGGTCGAGGGTGGTGAAGACTGCCGTGGGGAGTAAGGGCTTGTGGAACCACATCCTTGAAGATGAAGCTCCCAGGATCATTACTCATGAGGGTGACAAGGAGATTGTCACGTGTGATGAAGAGAAGTGGATGCAAGAGGATATGCTTGTGATATCCATTCTTCAAAGCTCACTGGATCCATCGATTTTGGAGGCTTATAGCTACTGTGAGAAGGCTAAAGATCTATGGGAAACACTTCAAAAGGTGTATGGAAACATCTCAAACCTTACCAGGGTGTTTGAGATCAAGAGAGCTATCAACAACTTAGCTCAGGAGGATATGGAGTTCACTAAACACTTGGGAAAGTTTAGAGCTTTATGGTCTGAGCTTGAAATGCTAAGGCCTAGCACAACTGATCCGGATGAGCTGAATGAGAGACGTGAGCAGGATAAGGTCTTTGGCTTACTCCTGACTCTCAACTCAAGCTACAATGATCTCATTAAGCACATCCTAAGATCAGAAAAGCTCCCATCTCTAGAAGAAGTGTGCTCGCAAATCCAGAAGGAACAAGGGTCATTGGGACTCTTTGGAGGAAAGGGAGAGCTTACCTTGGCTAATCAAGCTGAAGGACCACAGGCCAACAAGGTGAACAAGTATGAGGAAAGGAGGTTCAATGGAAACTGTGATCATTGCAAGAGACAAGGTCACAAGAAGCACCAGTGCTGGATCCTTCACCCACATCTCAAGCCAAACAAGTTTCTTAAGGATAGAGAGGCAAGGGCAAACGTGAGTTATGGAGGAGGTGATCAGCATGGGATAAGTGTAGCTGGTCCATCAAACCGAGCACAAGAGAATGAAGGGCGTGAAGGGGGTGAGAACAAGGCATTGGTGACTTACACTTCTCAACCAACCAACCGTCCAAATGAGCATGAGTTCATCCGGAGATCAGAAATGGATGCTCTCATCAAGATGCTCAAAGACAATGGTAACAACTTGGGTAACCTCAGGGGGTATTCTTTTGGTACTTTTAAAGTTACTAGTTCTTATGATCAAACTGATGCATATACTCACTCTAGGAATGCTGGTCTATCTCTTAGTGCTTGTAGCATGTCTAAACCATTGATAGTTGATTCAGGTGCATCTCATCACATGATTAGTGATACGAGTCTTATTAAAGATATAGAGCCTGCTCATGGACATGTTATGATTGCTAATGGTGATAGGATTCCAATAAGGGGTATAGGCAAATTGAAACTGTTTGATAAGGAATCTAGAGCTTTTTACATGCCTGAATTTACATCAAACTTGTTATCAGTTAAGAAGTGCACTAATGATCTAAAATGTAGAGTTATCTTCAGTCCTAATGATGTGAAGTTTCAGGATATTGAGAGCAGCCGTGTGATTGGGAAAGGAGTTACACAAGGAGATCTTTACTTACTTGAAGAGCTTACTTCCTTACCTAATTGTTCCTTTACTTCTGTTTCTGCTTCTGTTTTAAATAAGAATGCTTTGTGGCATGCTAGACTAGGACATCCTCATGTTAGAGCTTTAAACTTAATGGTTCCAGGTGTTGTCTTTGAGAATAATGACTGTGAAGCTTGTATCTTAGGCAAGCATTGTAAGACTGTTTTCCAAAAGTCCACTACTATCTATGATCACTGCTTTGATTTAATACATTCAGATGTTTGGACTGCTCCTTGCTTGTCTAGGGAAAACCATAAGTACTTTGTCACTTTCATAGATGAAAAATCGAAATACACCTGGATAACCTTGATTCCATCTAAAGATAGGGTGCTTGATGCATTTAGAAACTTTCAGGCTTATGTGACTAACCATTTTAATGCAAAGCTTAAAATTTTTAGATCAGATAATGGTGGAGAGTACACAAGTCAAGCCTTCAAGCAGCACCTATCTCAGCATGGAATTCTTCATCAAACAAGTTGCCCCTACACCCCTCAACAGAATGGAGTAGCCGAGAGGAAGAATAGACATCTCATGGAAGTGGCTCGGTCCATGATGTTCCAAGCAAACGTGCCAAAGAGATTCTGGAGTGATGGTGTATCCACTGCTTGTTACTTAATCAACAGGACTCCAACTAAAATCCTTGGAGACAAATCACCATTTGAGGTCTTGAACAAGTGTAGACCATCACTAGATCATCTCAAGGTCTTCGGGTGTCTCTGCTTTGTTCACAAACCAGGAGAATTAAGGAACAAGTTGGAGGCAAGGAGTACAAAGGGGATGTTCATTGGTTACTCATCAACTCAGAAGGGGTACAAATGCTATGATCCAGTGACCAGGAGGGTGCTTATATCAAGGGATGTGAAGTTTGTAGAAGAAAGAGGGTACTATGAGGAGAAGAACCTAGCAGAACTAAAGGATTTGGCGTCTGATAAGGCAGCAAACTTGAGAATCATCTTGGAGGGTCTTGGGATTAACTTATCTCAGGATCAAAGGAGTGGGAGTACACAACAACCAGTTCCAACTACCACTAATGCAAATGATCAGGAACCCCACCTTGATCATGAGGGGGGAAATCAACCTAATGCTAATGATCAAGATGATCAAGAAGAATCAGGTTCACAACATGATCAAGATGTGGACCAAGGAAATGATGATGAAGAAGAGGAAACTGTGAACCAGGAAGAAGAAGAGGAGATTGAGGAGGAACAACCTGAAGTAGCTCAACCCTTGAGAAGAAGTACAAGGATAAGGAATCCTCCATCCAACTGGATCAACACTCGGGTGTACTACAATGCTCAAGCAGTTGAGCATCCTGCCCAAGTTGCTTGCTCTCTGATGCATTACCCTGAAGATCATTGTGCTTTCATGACTAGCCTGGATGAGAGCAAGGTACCTGGTTCCTATGAAGAGGCGATGCAAGACAAGGAATGGAGAGAATCAGTTGGTGCTGAGGCAGATGCAATGATCAAGAATGATACTTGGTATGAAAGTAGACTGCCAAAGGGGAAGAAGGCTGTTTCCAGCAGATGGATATTCACCATCAAGTACCTTGCAAATGGAAAGATTGATAGGAAGAAGACCAGACTAGTTGCAAGGGGGTTTACTCAAACCTATGGAGAGGATTATATTGATACGTTTGCTCCTGTTGCCAAGCTTCATACAATCAGAATAGTGCTATCTCTGGCTGTGAATCTAGAGTGGGGGCTTTGGCAAATGGATGTGAAGAATGCCTTCTTGCAAGGAGAGCTTGAAGATGAAGTCTATATGCACCCTCCTCCGGGTCTTGAGCACTTGGTTAAAGATGGGAATGTGCTAAGGCTGAAGAAGGCTATATATGGTCTCAAACAATCCCCTAGAGCATGGTATACCAAGTTGAGCACAACTCTGAATGGGAAAGGCTTCAAGAAGTCAGAACTAGATCACACTCTCTTCTCCTTGACCACCCCATCAGGTATTGTAGTTCTTCTTGTATATGTTGATGATATCATCATCACTGGAAGTGACAAGGATGGAATTCAATCCACCAAGGACTTCTTAAAGTCGGTTTTTGAGATTAAAGACTTGGGTGAAATGAAATACTTCCTTGGAATTGAGATATGTAGATCCAAGGAAGGCTTGTTTCTTTCACAAAGGAAATATACACTTGATCTTTTAAAGGATGCAGGTAAACTTGGAGGAAAGACAGTGAAGACACCTTTGGAAGATGGATATAAGGTGCCACGTGAGGGGGAGATTGAAGACAGCCAGCCATTTGAAGATGCAAAGCTTTATAGGAAGCTTGTTGGTAAGTTGATTTACTTGACCATTACACGTCCTGACATATGCTTTGCTGTGAACCAGGTGAGCCAACATATGCAAGGACCAAAGGAGCATCATTGGAGCATGGTGAATAGGATCTTGATGTATCTGAATGGATCACCAGAACAAGGAGTGTGGATGGGGTGTAACAAGAGCACTGAAGTAGTGGGATACTGTGATGCGGATTGGGCTGGAGATAGAGCTGATAGGAAGTCAACCACTGGCTATTGCACTTTCATTGGTGGGAACCTTGTTACTTGGAAGAGCAAGAAGCAGAAGGTGGTCTCATGTTCAAGTGCTGAAGCTGAGTATAGGGCCATGTTGAAGCTGACTAATGAACTAGTGTGGATCAAAGGGATCCTAAAGCACTTGGAGATAGACCAAACTACACCAATGACCATGCATTGTGACAACCAAGCAGCAATCCATATTGCCTCCAACTCGGTGTTTCATGAGAGAACCAAGCACATTGAGGTTGACTGCCACAAGGTGAGGCAGATGATAGTCCAAGGGGTGATCTTACCTTGTTACACACGGAGTGAAGATCAGTTGGCAGATGTTTTCACTAAGGCTCCAAGACAGAAGACACTTGAGTCCATTCATCACAGATTGGGGCTCAGTGATCTTACTAGGCTCAACTAGTTCCTCTTGTCATGGGATCTTTACTCTTTTCCTTGCTGAGGTTTTATCCCTAAGGAGGGTTTTCTTTGGCAAGGTTTTTAATGAGGAAGATCTCATGACATCCAAGCTTGATCGGTTCCCTTGATCAAGCTTGAGGGGGAGTGTTGAACTAAATAAGAAAAGGGGTTACGAGTATGTGAAGGAGACTGAAGAAGGTTGGAGAATGGTTTAAGGGGGAGTTGTCCGTACAAGTCCGTACAAGTGACCGTACAAGGCCGTACAAGTGACCGTACACTTGAGTGTGCATCAAGGCAAGAGGAGAAACCAAGTTACCCGGGTGAAAGTGAAAGAGAAGTTACCCGCGTGTGATCAAGCTTAACTTACCTCACCACTCGTCCAAGTACACTGAACCTTAGGGATAAGGTTAGTCCGCGCCTGGACAGGCTGGCTAAGAGCATCTGGTCAAGATGCTAAAGGAATCAAGCGTGCAAGGCCTCTCGTCCATGTATTTCAAATTAGACGCTCCCCCGGCCTTGACTCCACATGCTTAGGGTTGAAACCTTATCTTATATCCGTTGATTGTTGTCCATAAGCTCTCCTATATATTTGTAACCCCGGTTCATTAATGTTAAGCAAGCATTTTCGAGTCTCTTTCTTTTCTTATTCTCTCTAAGTGTTCTTGAGCTCCCAAATGGGTTCTTGAACAAATCGGCTCCAAATCTCTCACTTTCTCTCTTAATCTCTTCTAATCTCTCTCGTTTACTCTATTCTACCTTTGCATACTCAGATTCTACTCATTCTTTCATGAATCCTCTCAATAAAATAATCTACACAACCATCTGAATCTAGAGAGATTAAGTGGCTGTGAGATTGATAAAATAACTAGAATTAAACTAACAACAAATTAAACTCTAGTATGAATCTATCCTTGTGGAGTATCACAACACTGATGGTTTGTGTACTTAAGCTACAAGGAATTAGAATCAGTAAGCTAGAGATGAACAGAACATAAGGAAGAGTTTAAAGGTGACTTAGAGTGAATGGGCAAGCAATGATCTGCCCTTAGGCAGATCCAAAACATGTATACCTTAACTCCCTACATTGTGACTAATTTAAAGAACACTTAGTAGGGTAGATGAGTGATACACGAAATTTATAAAGCTTGTCTCTTATTTCTTGTGTGTTAACATTACAATGGTGCTGCCTCTTTATTTATAGAGGAGTGCCTTAGGGTTTACAGCAGCAGCAACAAGACAAAGGCTGAATAAACAATTCATAACTAGGAAATGAATAAACTAAGCATGAGGAAGAAGCCAAGAGAGTTTCTGCAGCAAGGAAGAGATAGTGACAGCTCCCAACAGCTCTCTTTCTCTTAAGAGAACATGTGACTTTTATCTTATTTAAATCCCCACTTCTCTAGCCTCTGTCTCCAGCAGTCACATGTATTATTTGAATTTAAATCTGCCTCTGAAGTTAGCTGGACGAAATTGAACTTGCCTTGCCTTCCAAGACACTCTAGCTCAAGCTTGGTTGCTTGGAGGTCAAGACTGTACAGAAAAACTCCAACTTCAAGTATCTGAACTCTTCTCTTCTCTTATTCTTCAGTTTGGTGTGGAGATGCTTGGCCTTTACTTCCTTTGTTTGGCCTTCACATCTCCTTGTCTTGCTTCACTCTAATATTAGGAACTCCTTTCTCAAACATTATAGTTCTTGCAACTTCCATAAGGTGTCTATTCTTGCGTTCAGACACTCCATTTTGTTGGGGAGTGTAAGCGCAAGAGGTTTGATGCACAATGCCATGCTTCTCCAATATCCTTTTGAATTCCTTGCTCATGTACTCTCCACCATTGTCACTTCTAAAAATCTTGATTTGGACTCATATATCAGGTATAATCACCCTGAAGTTGAATGAATATCATAGGAGTTATGATGTAGAAGTTATCTAATGGAACCCCTGGTGTTTCTGATCCCTTTTGTATGATTTGAGGGTGATTTTGGTTTGAAATCTTGGATGGAAACGTTGGGATGATTGGTTCCCTTGATAAAACATAACAAGGATCGATGGATTATGGAAGAATGTAGCAATGAAGATGATTTTTTAGTGAGAGATCGATGGAGAGATTAATCACTTGTTCGTTGAGCCTATGATCGAGCAGGTCACCGCTCAAACGTGATCACTAGGCAAGATGCAGATGATTTGACTCCTAAGCAATAGATGTTCAGAGGCTGAACAAAGGATTCACAATTTGTAAGAGATTTTTAAACAAAAAGGTGAATGACTTTATTCTTGGCAACTTAGGCCTTTTTATAAGGTTACATATTGTAGAAACCAACATAAAATGTACTCAAAACAAGACTTAGAAACTAGAAAACAAAGACTAAGACTGAAGACTGAAGACTGAAGACTAGACTTTTTTTTACCAGAAAAAGGTGACTTGTTGAATGCCTCTTGGTTGCCCACGACCAAGACTGATTATATGTCTCATTTTTGATATTTTCTTGGTGAACTGGGTCAGAGACAACTTGATAAAGGCCCTGGTCGAAAATGGCATGAAACAGACCCGTAATGAATTGGTTGTGATCTCTCCATGGGCTGCAACACTTTTTCTTGGGCAACTTGATCCAAAACAGATCCAAATGGTTTCTTGGACTTTAATTTCGTGGCTGATCCATTAGAAAAAAAGATAATGGATCCTTAACTTTGGTTTTGAACTCATTTTGGGCTGACAGAAACAAATCTGATCCATCTTCTTCTTTGGGCCAAAAATCACTTGTCCAGCTAGGTCCATGGCAGCTTCAGTGTCACTCTCATTCAGGTCAGCTCGTCCTTGTGTAGTGTCACTCAGCTGGTTCAGCTCAAAGTTCAGCTCACTCAGCTCATTAAGCTCTAAGGTAGTGTCACTTAGCTCATCCAGCTCAGTCACACTTACTTCAGCTGGTTTCAGCTCGTGCACACTCTCTTCAGCTGGCTTAAGCTCGTCCACACTCTTTATCAGCTCTTCCTCAGTCTCACCAGCTGGTTTTAGCTCAATCACACTCTCTACATCTGGTTTTAGCTCAGTATGCTCGCCTTTCTTCCATCCTGGTTTGTCCTTTGTTTGATGATCAGCTGGCTCGGCCATGGTTACATCATCCCCTCCTCCTTTAAAAAGATTTGTCCTCAAATCTGTATCTCCTACATCAAAAGGAAACAAGTTAGACACAAGACAAAGGTTCAAGCAAAGAAACATGTAAGCAACAGCAAAGAAAAGTTTTAGAAAGAAACTTCCTTGGAGTGTTGAAGTTGTTTTTCTCAAGTACTTCCATCTCCAAATCTCTGGCTTGTAAGCAAGGTATCTGCTCTTGTTCCTTGCACTCGTTTGTGACTTATCCTGATGATCCTGGACACTCAAAACACAACCTAGATATCCAGAATTATATGTGCAAGACATGTTCTTGTTTAGATCAAAAATCAAACATTTCTTCTTTAGAACATGTAGCGCATACCTCAGACATCGAATATGCATATCAAAGAAGGTATTGTAAACCAGAATTATATGTGCAAGACACGAAATAGCATAGTTCTTAAAGAAAAACTTCAATACATGCACAAGCTTCTCTGATTCAGAACACAAAAGATCAAACTCAAACTGAGAATCACTTATCACATGTTTCAAAGGTTTAACAGGTTTATCAAAGAATGTGTTGTACACCAATATATCATCAAGGATCAAAACAACACCATTCTCAAAGAGTGATCTCAAAACATGCCAAGATGTAACAGTTTCAGGACATACACGAGTAGGTTTCAAAACAGAATCGAACACAAACTCTTTTTCAGCTCTAAATGGTTTTAGTTCCTGCAAATCCCTAACCATAGATTCGTCTAAGGCACAAGTGGATGCAAACAAATCACCAGTGTCTAGTTTATGCTTAGAACTACTCAGAACAAAGCTATTTTCTTTGAAGACAAAGGAATCAAACAATTTCCTAGAACATAAAATAGGCTGTTTCAGAACAAGTATAATGGTTTTTCAGGATGATCAAAGCTTTGTTTATGTTCCATAAACTCCTCAAAACTCAAACAAGACCAGGATTGATGTTATGATCACAGTGAAAATGTTTTTGATCACAGTGAAAATGTTTTTGATCAGAGAATTTATCTGGTTCAAGTTTCTTAAAAGAATTAATCATGTTATCAAAAACAGAGTTTGAAACAGAAAATTCTTTCATTTTGTCAAGACCAAAACGTTTCTCATCATCAGAACTATCTATAACAAACATGTCAGGCACAAAATTAACCATAACAAGTTCCTTACAGTGCTCTTGAGAGTCCACAGAGAATGATTTATCTTCAGCTTCTGCTTCAATGTTGTTTGGCTGCTCCAACACTTCTTCTGATGGTGAACTCTTTTGTTCTTCTCCTGCTGAGTTTTCTTCTAAGACCTGAGACACTGAATCAATCTTACTCGGTTGCACCGGTTCAAAACAGGTTAGTTCATCACAAGTATTACTGATAACAAGTTCAGATTGAGGAGAGAAAAGAAAACAACCATGTTTTGTCTCAGATTCTTTCCTTACCTTTTCTGCTCCCATCTCTTGGATGATCTGCTCCTGCTTGCTGCAACTCATTGGGTCAGAAACCTTTGAGGAAGGTCTTATGCTCTGTCTTTTGTTCTTCTCTAAATCTTTGAATATCTGGTTACACATTTCAGTAATGTTTTGGGGACTACTCATCTGCTTAAGAACTCTAAGACGCAACTCATGATCATCACGACTATGGACAGGTTTTTCTTCTTCTTTGGATAGTTTAGATTGTCCCCTGCTCCTCCTAATAGGCGTGTCCAGCAGCCTCCCTGGTCGTGACCTTTCCTGCATCAAATCAGATTTGTTAAAACCCGATTTTTCTTTACTTGACAAGTGCTGTCTTTTTCCCAGCAAACTCTTTGTAGAGAAACTGAATTGGTTGGGCTGTGAGTTTTTCTCATGACGTCTGGTAACCCTGGATACATCCTGGCTCCTCCTTTTGATCTTAGTTTCCTTCTGATCCTGTGAAACATTAGCAAAGTGATCATCAAACTGTTTCATGACCTGAGACATCATTGCTTGCATCTGCGAATTATTCAACTTCACAGTGGGTGTCTCCTTTCTTTTACTGATATCTCCAGCCATCTTTTCTGTTACAACTCAACAAGAAAGATTAGCACAGATAAGAATAGCCGAAGCCTCACTGCTCTCAAGTGTTTCTCTCAAGTTTTGTGGTGAAATATCTCTGTGAATCCAACAGTTCAGCAACAGAACAAAGATCAAACTTTTACAGAGTAAAATCCCCACCCCAAAGAGAAGAAACAGATAGATAGATTGCAAGATTTTTGGTTGCAAGAGGCTTTACCACCAGAGACTGGATTTCTCTTCAGTCTGGCTGGATTTCTCTTCAGCCTAATTGTTGGAAAAGCTAAGAACAGCTAAGAACATGAACTCACTCTTCAAAAATGGAAGAGACAATAAACTTGTGATTGAATCCTCTCAGCAAAATAATCTACACAACCATCTGAATCTAGAGAGATTAAGTGGCTGTGAGATTGATAAAATAACTAGAATTAAACTAACAACAGATTAAACTCTAGTATGAATCTATCCTTGTGGAGTATCACAACACTGATGGTTTGTGTACTTAAGCTACAAGGAATTAGAATCAGTAAGCTAGAGATGAACAGAACATAAAGAAGAGTTTAAAGGTGACTTAGAGTGAATGGGCAAGCAATGATCTGCCCTTAGGCAGACCCAAAACATGTATACCTTAACTCCCTACATTGTGACTAATTTAAAGAACACTTAGTAGGGTAGATGAGTGATACACGAAATTTATAAAGCTTGTCTCTTATTTCTTGTGTGTTAACATTACAATGGTGCTGCCTCTTTATTTATAGAGGAGTGCCTTAGGGTTTACAGCAGCAGCAACAAGACAAAGGCTGAATAAACAATTCATAACTAGGAAATGAATAAACTAAGCATGAGGAAGAAGCCAAGAGAGTTTCTGCAGCAAGGAAGAGATAGTGACAGCTCCCAACAGCTCTCTTTCTCTTAAGAGAACATGTGACTTTTATCTTATTTAAATCCCCACTTCTCTAGCCTCTGTCTCCAGCAGTCACATGTATTATTTGAATTTAAATCTGCCTCTGAAGTTAGCTGGACGAAATTGAACTTGCCTTGCCTTCCAAGACACTCTAGCTCAAGCTTGGTTGCTTGGAGGTCAAGACTGTACAGAAAAACTCCAACTTCAAGTATCTGAACTCTTCTCTTCTCTTATTCTTCAGTTTGGTGTGGAGATGCTTGGCCTTTACTTCCTTTGTTTGGCCTTCACATCTCCTTGTCTTGCTTCACTCTAATACCCTCCCTCAAGGTTGGGCTGAGGAAGCCATTGGTTCCAAAAGGCCAAGCTTGCAACACGCAAATGACTACCTCATTAAAAACCTCACCATGTAAAACCCCTTGGGATAAAACAATGATGAGGGCAAAAAGAGTATAGCCTTTGCGGTGCATTTCGATAGCTATGACCTTGGATTTATTTGGACTTGAAACTTCTTTGCACATGGTCCTCTTTGCGGTTTGAACATGTCTTAGAACCGCCATGACCTGAACTGATTGCTGATGGTGTTGGTGCCATGATCTGAACTTGTGCAACACCTCTTTCTTTAACACAAAACGGAAGTACACACTGCTCCATGGCTGTGTCTTCTTGATGCTTCATCATGAAGCTTACTGACCCTTAGCTAACATCTTGCTGGTGAGTTGATTCATCACTTTCCTACAGCCACTTCTCCTCAAGATCTTCTTGTCTTGGGTCCATGAATCTGAGGCCATTGGTTCTAACCCCCAAAGCTTGCTTCTGATGCTGCTCTAGATCAACCAAACTTGCATTGTCTTCTTGAGACAACCAAGTACAAACACCAATCACCATTCTTAGACTTAGAACCTGTTGAGTATGGACAGATTCAAAGCACAAAATTAGTGAATGATGGAGAGAATAAAGTAACCAGAGAGTATAAGTAACCATAGAATTAGAGAATAAGTAACAAGAGTATGAGAGAATAATGGAGAGTAAGAGTATGGAGGAGAATGAGAGTTTTGCGGAAGCAGATTGCAGTCCATGGCCTTCAAGCTTCATGGCTGATCACAATGCTGGCGAGGCATGAACATCCCACCAGTTAACACATTTTTAAATCATTTTCGAAATCATATTACTCAAGAATCTGTTCAAAAACATTTTCAGATTTTTAAATCCTTTCAAAGAGCTTTTCTTTAAATCTGAAATTCAAATGTTCTTACAAATCAATTTTCTTCAAATCACCATCAGTCTATCTCCCTCCCTCAAGCATTGGTTTCATTAGACTTAAAGTCTTTTACCAAGTTTTGTAAATTGAGAGACAAAGGGGATAAAGGACTGATAATGTTTGAGACAAAACCAGCAAGAACTTCATCTTTTAAAACTGTTTTTAAATCACAAAACAGATGAAGTCTTTTGTTTCATTTCCCTCCCTTAGCCTTTGATTAGGTTCCCAACACAAGATCAGGACCACAGCTTACACATAGGAGAGAAGAAATAAAAAACGAACTCCATCTTGTCCTCTTTGGAGAAATCATTAGACAAGGATGAAGAAGACAAAACATTTTTGAAATCTATTTTTTCAAGAGTTTTTTTTTTTTCAGACACAAGTTTAATCTTTTCTCCCTCCCTCAAGCTGGTGTGAACAGATTTTAATCTTTCATCCAGAAGCTTAAACAATGAGGAGATCCAGGGGAGATTCATTGATTAAAAAAAAATTTTAAAGACTTGCATCTTGACTCAACCCTCAGATTTTGAAACCATACTTCATCTAAACTCTCTACTGTCCAAGTTTTGAATCCTAGCCACACAGCTCCTCAAAACGAATTTTAAAGTGAGAGAGAGAGTATTAGAATGAAGACAAATGAAATAAAAGAAGTGAGTTCAGCCCAAGAGAGAAACTAGGCTCTGATACCAAGTTGGAAAAGCTAAGTACAGCTAAGAACATGAACTCACTCTTCAAAAATGGAAGAGACAATAAACTTGTGATTGAATCCTCTCAGCAAAATAATCTACACAACCATCTGAATCTAGAGAGATTAAGTGGCTGTGAGATTGATAAAATAACTAGAATTAAACTAACAACAGATTAAACTCTAGTATGAATCTATCCTTGTGGAGTATCACAACACTGATGGTTTGTGTACTTAAGCTACAAGGAATTAGAATCAGTAAGCTAGAGATGAACAGAACATAAAGAAGAGTTTAAAGGTGACTTAGAGTGAATGGGCAAGCAATGATCTGCCCTTAGGCAGACCCAAAACATGTATACCTTAACTCCCTACATTGTGACTAATTTAAAGAACACTTAGTAGGGTAGATGAGTGATACACGAAATTTATAAGGCTTGTCTCTTATTTCTTGTGTATTGACATTACAATGGTGCTGCCTCTTTATTTATAGAGGAGTGCCTTAGGGTTTACAGCAGCAGCAACAAGACAAAGGCTGAATAAACAATTCATAACTAGGAAATGAATAAACTAAGCATGAGGAAGAAGCCAAGAGAGTTTCTGCAGCAAGGAAGAGATAGTGACAGCTCCCAACAGCTCTCTTTCTCTTAAGAGAACATGTGACTTTTATCTTATTTAAATCCCCACTTCTCTAGCCTCTCTCTCCAGCAGTCACATGTATTATTTGAATTTAAATCTGCCTCTGAAGTTAGCTGGACGAAATTGAACTTGCCTTGCCTTCCAAGACACTCTAGCTCAAGCTTGGTTGCTTCGAGGTCAAGACTGTACAGAAAAACTCCAACTTCAAGTATCTGAACTCTTCTCTTCTCTTCTTCTTCAGTTTGGTGTGGAGATGCTTGGCCTTTACTTCCTTTGTTTGGCCTTCACATCTCCTTGTCTTGCTTCACTCTAATACTAATGATACTCTGATCGTTTTCTTTTTTTCTTTTATACTGGTTGGCCCCCTTGCAGATTTACAGATAGAAAGAAAAGAAATACAGAGAATTTGATCGAAATAAGGTTCCCAAAAGAGAGAGAAGAAGAAATCGAAATCAAACCCTAAATCAGAAGCCCTCAATCTGCTCTGATACCACTTAATGAAACCCTTGGTGTTTCTGATCCCTTTTCGTATGATCTGAGGGTGATTCTGGTTTGAACTCTTGAATGGAAACGTTGGGATGATTGGTTCCCTTGATAAAACAGAACAATGATCGATGGATTGTGGAAGAAGGTAGTGATGAGGATGGTTCTTCAGTGAGAGATCGATGGAGAGATCAAACACTTGTGTAGAATTGCCTATGATCGAGCAGGTCACCGCTCAGACGTGATCACTAGGCAAGATGCAAAGGATTTGACTCCTAAGCAATCGATGTTCAGAGGCTGAACAAAGGATTCACAATTTGTAAGAAAGTTTTTAACAAAAAAGGTGAATGATTTTATTCTTGGCAACTTAGGCCTTTTTATAAGGTTACATATTGTAGAAACCAACATAAAATGTACTGAAAACGAGACTTAGAAACTAGAAAACAAAGACTAAGACTGAAGACTTTTGTAGAACCGAGATGTTGAATTTTGACTTGTCTTTGAAGAACTCTTGGTAAGCCACGACCAAGACTGATTCCTTGACTTCTTTCGGATATTTTCTTGGTGAAATGGGTCAGAAACAATCTGATGAAAGGCCTGGTCGAATTTGGTAAGAAACAAACCCATAATGAATTTGTTATGAACTTTCCATGGGCTGCAATACTTCTTCTTGGGCAACTTGATCCAAAACAGAACAAAATGGTTTCTTGGACTTGAATTTCGTGGCTGATCCATCAGGGAGAGATAATGGATCCTTAACTTTGGTTTTGAACTTCTTTTGGGCCGAGAGAAACAAATCTGATCCATCTTCTCCTTTGGGCCAAAAATCACTTGTCCAGCTAAGTCCATGGCAGCTTCAGTGTCACTCTCATTCAGCTCAGCTCGTGCTTGTGTAGTGTCACTCAGCTGGTTCAGATCATTCAGCTCCAATTCCAGCTCACTCAGCTCATTCAGCTCCAAGGTAGTGTCACTTAGCTCATCCAGCTCAATCACACTTACTTCAGCTGGTTTCAGCTCGTGCACACTCTCTTCAGCTGGCTTAAGCTCGTCCACACTCTTTATCAGCTCTTCCTCAGTCTCACCAGCTGGTTTTAGCTCAATCACACTCTCTACATCTGGTTTTAGCTCAGTATGCTCGCCTTTCTTCCATCCTGGTTTGTCCTTTGTTTGATGATCAGCTGGCTCGGCCATGGTTACATCACTTTGTGAATGCTTCAAGAACTAGGCTCTTTGATGGAAAGAGAGTAACCCATGTAAACTTTGATTTCTCATCAATGAAGGAAACAAAATACTTGTATTGATCTCTGGAGGTACATGGGGCTGTCCATACATCAGAGTGGACTAGATCAAAACACTCATTATACATAGTAGTTGACTCAGGAAAACTAGTTCTACAATGTTTCCCCAAAATACAAGCTTAGGAGAGATTGAGAGGTACAAAGCAAGACTTGTTGCTAAGGGATTTACTCAGAAATATGGAGAAGATTATAGGGAGACATTTGCCCCAGTTGCCAAGCTACATTCAGTAAGAGTTCTATTGTCCATAGCTACCAATCTATCATGGGATCTATGGCAAATGGATGTGAAGAATGCCTTCTTGCAAGGAGATTTAGAAGAAGAAGTATACATGGAACCTCCTGAAGGCTTTCATGATACAGCTGACAACACCAAAGTTTGTAAGCTCAAGAAGGCGATTTATGGACTCAAACAATCTCCTAGAGCATGGTACCAAAGGTTAAGTAGTTGCTTGATTGAAGATGGTTTTAAAAGATCTGAGGCGGATCATACCTTATTCACAATCAAAGGAGACAAAGGTATGGTGGTGGTATTGATCTATGTTGATGATATAATCATAACTGGTGATGATATAGATGGTGTTAAACACACTACAGAGCTTCTAAAGGGAACTTTTGATATCAAGGATCTGGGGGAACTAAAATACTTTCTTGGGATTGAAGTATGCAAGATTGATACTGGTTTGTTTCTCTCCCAAAGAAAGTATGCCTTAGACTTTTTATCAGAGACAGGAAAGTTGGGGTCTAAGCCATGTAAAACTCCCATTGAAGAGAACTATAAAGATGAGCCTGAGGGGGAACCAGCTGCTGATGAGAAGCAATATCAGAGAATGGTAGGAAAGCTGATCTATCTCACCATCACTAGACCTGACTTATGCTTTGCAGTGAATCAAGTGAGTCAACATATGCATGCTCCAAGAAGACATCATTGGAGAATGGTGGAAAGGATCTTGAGATACATCAAAGGCACACCTGGCAAAGGTATTTGGATGGGATGCAACTCAAATACTGATATTGTTGGCTATTGTGATGCTGACTGGGCAGGAGATAGGAATGACAGAAAGTCAACAACAGGCTATTGTACTTTTATATGAGGCAATCTAGTAACCTGGAAGAGCAAAAAACAGAAGGTAATCTCAAGATCAAGTGCTGAAGCTGAATATAGAGCAATGGCAAGCATCACTGGAGAACTTGTCTGGCTGAAGCATCTGGTTAAAGATCTTGGAGTTGAATCATCTCAACCGATTGTCTTACACTGTGATAATCAAGCGGCAATCCACATTGCATCTAATTCAGTATTCCATGAAAGAACAAAGCATATTGAAGTGGACTGTCACTATATCAGAGAAAAGGTTCAGGAAGGTATGATCATTCCATCTTATGTGAAGAGCTCTGATCAGGTTGCTGAAATCTTTACTAAGGCAACTTCATCAAAGGTGTGTGATGCTCTTCATCACAAGATCGGCTTATTAGATCTCCACCAGCCAATCTTGAGGGGGAATGTTGAAAGAGAGCAAGCACACACCTCTTCACTGATATTGGGCTGTAGAGCTGAGAAGGAGAATGAGTCCAAGAGGAGAAAGCTGAGTGATCCATTGGGCTGTAACCAAGAGAGGAGTAAAGAGACTGAAGAGAATGAAGCCCAGAACGTGGCCCAACACTCAGATAGCATGCAAGCAAGCAAGCAGGTCAAGAAAGTCAAAAACAGTGGCTAGATATTTTCTGCTCAGAATGCACCTCTGGTTTTCATCATTAGCCCATGGTTTTGGCAACTGGTTTTACCTGTAGTTTTATCTATATAATTAAGTTGTAAAAGAGTTAAAGATGGAACAAGAAAAAGAATTAATCAAAAATACTTCTTCTCTTTCAGTTTGCTTACTAAAAACAGATTGCATACTCAGTTTGATCTGAAACTTGTTTGATCATTTAAACGAGTTTTACTCTTTTCCACTCAAATCTTCATGAGGTTCCCTGGGTGTCTTCTCTGCTACCATGTGTTGTGTTAAAGGGACCATGACGTTCTGAACAGGCTGTTCTTCTTATGAAAGATATGGGAGGTTACTTTGTCTTGATCTTCTTGGATAGGCACAACTGGTGCTGGTTCTTGTTGCTGTGTTTCAAAGGATGGACGTGCTTTGTTGGTCCGTTTGATTTGCTTCTCCACATTCATCATTACTTGTAACAATGCCTCCTTATCCTTTTCACTGAATAAACAAAAGTGTTTATCTTCTTTAAATGGCTTAGAGACTTCTTTCTCCTTGCTGTAACAGATTGGTTTCTTTCCATCAAGGCTTTCAATCTTCTTCTCCCACTCAAGGTAGGCATCCGGATCAGCTTTGCCATGGAATGGGGGTATCTTGATCTTCAAACCAGCAAGCTCATCTCCCTGGTTCATCCTTCTCTTTTGGACACGCCTATGTCTTCTTGAGGATGAACTGAGGTGCTCATACTCATTGTCAGTCTCCTCATAACCTTCATGCTCTTGGCGAGTTGCATGAGGTCTCTCCTCTCTCCTCTCTCTTTCTCTCCTAGTCTCCTCGGTTTGGTGCTTGACTAGTAGCTCTCCTGATGTCTTCTCTAAGCTCTCTCCTGATGTCATTGAGGTTGGTCCTCATCATCTCGGTCATGGTTGCTACCATGTTTTGGTTAAGTTGAGCCGACATAGCCTCCATGAGATACTTGTCCTTCCTGGCGAGTGAAGCTTCTTCTTCAGACTCGGCTTCCATGCTTCCTGCACACAAAGGTAACCAAAATAACCAGTAAAAGGTTTCTAGGGAACAAGACAAGCAAAAAGGAAAAAGAAAACAAGCAAAAAGGAAAAGCAAACAAGCTTGTCTTGCAAGACAAAACAAAAAAAGGAGAAATCGGCTAGAAAAGGAAAAAGGTTCAAGCAAAAAGGAAACACTTCTAAGCTTTTTCCTAATCACTCCTAAGGGTTTCTAGCACCCTAATGGCCTCAATATGCTCGTGTTCAAGGTGATAGACAAGCTAAACTAATGCACAAAGTGATAGACAAGTGAGGGTATGCGGCTAGGGTTCTTCTCTCTCTAGGGTTTTCGCATGCAACCAAATAAGGAAAGTTTAAAAATCTTTGTCTAAACTCTTATGCAGTCACGAGCAGCCCTAGTTAGATGAGTTCTACTGCTTAATCAAGATGTTATGGATGAAATATGAATGAAAAACAAAAAGAAACAAGAAAGGATAGCGAGTACTTCCCAACCAAAGTTGCTCTGATACCACTTGATGCGTCCCTAGGATGCTCTTTGGTTGATGGGAATGGATAGATCCTTGCAAGAACGAATCAGAGACTCAAGTTCTTCAAGGCGTGTGGAATGAATGGTGACACAAGAGGGATGAATGATCTCTTGATACTCCTAGATGAATGATTTGGATATTACACACCAAACTAAACACCCTTAGACTCTCGATATGACACACCAGAACTCGGCACACTTCTTTTAGAGAGAGAGAGAGACGCAAAAGATGAATGTAACTTGTTTAATAAAAGACTGGATGATTACAAGAGGGTGTTGAGACCTCTTTAAATAAGAAACCAGAGACATGCCTCTAGGGTTTCGACAATGAACCAAAAAAGGAAAGAAATAAAACTATAGTCTAAGTTTAACATAAGTTTAGAATGAAATAAAAATGGAACTTCATGTAGTCTTGGACCGAGATAGGACTTAGGTGATGTGTAGACAAGTTGTGGCCTCGTTAAAAACCTCCCTCCTGGAAAACCTCGTGGGACAAAACCAAAAGCAAGGAAAAGAGCACACACCCCATGTCTTGCCTAGACACTAACTCAGCTTGATGTAGAGATGTCTTGATTGGTGATCAAGACATCTCGGATCAGACCTTGTCCAAGACTTTGTTGTTGTGGATGTGAAAGTGAGTAATCCAACAACATTCTCCTTAAGCTTTTTGACTCTGGAACGAGTCATGGGACCTTTAGGAATGGCTAGAGCATCATCACCAAGTTGTTGATGCAATGTTGCTTCATGTGGCTCATCTAGACTCTCCTTGTTCTCCTTAGTGATCCGGTCCATGATCACATCAAATGCACTCTTAAATGTTGCATCCTCAAGCTCCTCAGGTTCAGGTTCATGCTTCCATTCTTTGGTGCTTTCCATGATCACATCATAGGATAAGGTGTCTTCTCTTCCTTGTTGTGGTGTAACCGGTCTAGAGCCATACTGATTGGCTGGAGTGTCCTCCCTCCTCTTTGAGGGTGCTCACAAGGATAGCCTTGTGTAGCACTCTTCTAGCCTCCTCATAATGTTGCATCTCAACATTGTCTTGTATCTTCTCGGCTTAAACCACCAAAGGAACCTTGACATGGTTTTGCTTCTCTAATCCTCTGATATGTTGGCCCATCAACATGAAGGCATCTCCATCTCCTTTGGTAATATCCTCTTACGTGATCTTGAACCTTGGTCAGCTTCCTCAGCGGCAGGTGGTGCAGTCTCTAAGGAAATGGCTTGGTACCAATCTCTTGCGGCATGATTGACTTCATCTCTTGTCCAAGGTTTCACCGGCTCTCCTCTCCATTCCTTCTACGGAGTTGTGAGGTATTGATGCCCACCAACTCAAGGCATAGTCATAGAACTCAGTGGCAGCAATCTGAATCTTCTTGTGGTTGGTGTATTGCTTGCACTGAAAGACTAGCTCAATCTTCTTTTCCCATTCAAGATAGGCATCCGGATCAGCCTTGCCATGGAATGGGGGTATTTTGATCTTCAAACCGGCAAGATCATCTCCTTGGTTCACTCTCCTCTCATGGGCACGCCTAGGTCTTCTTGAGGATGAGCTGAGGTGATCATACTCTTCATCAGTCTCCTCATAACCATCATGCTCTTGGCGAGTTGTTTGGTGATTTGCTTGGTGTGCCGCTTGTGGTCTCTCTTCTCTCCTAATCTCCTGGTTTGGTAAGTGACTAGTAGCTCTCCTGATGTCTTCTCGCAGCTCTCTCCTGATGTCACTGAGGCTGGTCCTCATCATCTCGGTCATGGTTGCTACCATACTTTGGTTAAGTTGCTCGGTCATAGCTTCCATGAGGAGTTTGTTTCTCCTGACGAGTTCAGCCTCTTCCTCAGACTCGGACACCATTGTACCTGCTTATAAACAAACAAGACAAACCAGTAAAGAGTTCTAGGGAAGAAGACAAGCAAAAAGGAAAAAGAAAACAAGTAAAAAGGAAAACAAACAAGCTTCTCTCGCAAGACAACTAGTGAAAAGGAAATCGGCTTAAAAAGGAAATCGATTGCAAGCAAAATGGAATAGCTTCTAATCTTTTTCCCTAAACACTTCTAAGGTGTGAGTTTTAGATAATCAGAGAGAGTTTTATGGTAAGAACATGAAGAACATGAGAGAGAATAGAGAGAATTCGAAATGAGAGAGAGAGATAAGGGAAGAAATGTGTTTTCTTGCTTCATTAGGTCTCTGGTTACATCCAATAAATAGACAGATACAATAAGCAAGTTGACACCAGAATAAAATAAACAATAGACTGCTTAAACAAGACAAAATGGCTCATCCAGCTGAGTGAAAGTGACATCTCAGCCATCTCTCTCTTCCTTACACCAGCATGTGACTTTCCTTTGTCTTCTCATTCCAACAGCTATTTTTGACCAGTTTAAATTATTCCAGAGCCTCTTGCATACTCAGATACGAAATCCTCTTCCCTCTTGCTTGCCTTGCAAGATAGGTTAGGTTAAGAGATGAGCTATTGTACGGACAGAACATTTTCTCTACTCGGATGATCTTCTTGTCTCTTCAACCATTCTTATTTCTTCTTCATGTCAACACTCCCCCTCAAGCTTGACCATAAGGACTGATCAAGCTTGGAAGCCATGAAGCATTCCCTCATTAAAACCTCAGCTAGGTAAAACCACTTGGGAGAAAACCCAAGCCAAGGAAAAAGAGTAGAACACTACATGGAGGGGAGATCAGTGACATGTGAGGTCTATGAGTCCAAGCTTTGGATGAATGAACTCACAGACTTTAGTACTTGCAGCCTTTGTGAATATATCAGCTAACTGGTCTTCACTTCTTGTATAGCATGGTAGGATGATCCGTTGCTCCACAGCTTGTCTGACTTTATGACAATCCACTTCAATGTGTTTGGTTCTCTCATGAAACACATTGTTGGATGCTATGTGTATTGCAGCTTGATTATCACAATGCATTGTGATTGGCGATGGTGTCTCTAAACCCAAATCCTTGAGCAGGTTCCTGATCCAAATTACCTCACTAGTAAGCTTTCTCATTGCTCTATATTCTGCTTCAGCACTTGAACATGATACCACCTTCTGCTTCTTGCTCTTCCAAGTTACTAAGTTGCCTCCAATGAAGGTACAATAGCCGGTTGTAGACCTCCTGTCCACCCTATCTCCAGCCCAATCAGCATCACAATACCCAACTATCTCTGTACTCTTGTTGCAACCCATCCAAACTCCTTGTCCTGGTGCTTCTCTTAAATATCTCAGAATCCTCTCCACCATATTCCAGTGGTGTATCTTGGGAGCTTGCATATGCTGGCTGACTTGGTTGACTGCAAAACACACATCTGGCCTGGTGATGGTGAGGTAAATGAGCTTCCCAACCATTCTCCTATAATGCTTGATGTTTTCATAAGGCTTATCTTCAATCTCCCCATCACGCAACACCTTGTAGCCATCTTCTAATGGAGTCTTGGCTGCTCTTCCTCCTAGATCGCCTGCCTCACTCAACAAATCAAGAGTGTACTTCCTTTGGGATAGAAATAACCCTTCTTTAGATCGGCATATCTCAAATCCCTAGGAAGTACTTTAACTCACCCAAGTCTTTGATATCAAAATGCTGATTTAAGAAAGGATTTAGTTAAGAGAATACCCTCCTTATCACTTCCAGTGATGATGATATCGTCCACATACACTAGGATCACCACAATCCCTTGTTGACTAGTGAGAGTGAAGAGTGTGTGATCAGCTTCTGATTTGACAAACCCTCTTCCATTGAGAGTGGTGCTGAGCTTGTGATACCAGGCCCTTGGTGATTGCTTTAACCCATATATGGCTTTCTTTAGTCTAAGTACATTTCCAGGCTTCACAAGATGTTCTAGGACCAGGAGGTGGTCTCATATAAACTTCATCTTCAAGTTCTCCTTGTAGGAAGGCATTCTTCACATCCATTTGCCATAGATCCCACTCTAAGTTGACTGCCAAGGCTAGAATGATCCTTATCGTGTGTAGTTTGGCAACAGGTGCAAATGTATCAAGGTAGTCTTCCCCATATGTCTGAGTGAATCCCCTTGCTACTAACCTTGTCTTGCGCCTCTCTACTGTCCCATTAGCATTGTACTTGATGGTGAAGATCCACATGCTTGTTACTGCCTTCTTGCCTTTTGGGAGCTCCACTTCATACCAAGTGTCATTGATTATCATGGCATTGGTTTCATTTCCAACCGAGTCTCTCCACTCCTTGTGTTCCATAGCTTCTTCGTAAGACCTTGGGATGTACTCCTGGTCCACCTCTCCAATGAACACTACATGTTCCTGAGGATACTGAGCCAGAGAACACACAACTTGTGTAGGATGTGCGACTGCCTGAGAATTGAAGTAGACCCTTGTGTTGATCCAGTTAGAAGCCGGTTGTCTGATCCTAGCACTTCTTCTTAGTTGTGGCTGTTACTTCTTCATGGTGGTACTTCCTCATCACCAGAAGACTGAGTGTCATTTAACATTGAACCCTCTTGTTCTTGTTGCTCAGCTTGATCATGGTGTTGGTGTTGAGTTCTCATGCTGTGTTTCAGCTTGACGTTGATTTCCCCCCTCATGATCAAAGGTGAGTGAACCTCAAGGGCGTCAGTATTTGTCTCAACCTTTGTAGAATCACTCCTACGTTCCTCAGGTTCAGGCGCAACCCTTCCTTCAGGCATACTGATCCCAAGACTCTCCATTACTCTTCTGAGGTTGCTTGCTTTATCTGAGGCTGATTGGGATAGATTCTTCAACTCATCCCAACTTTTTTCATCATAATAGCCCTTAGCCTCCACAAACTTCACATCTCTTGATATTGACACTTTTCTTGCCACTGGGATCATAGCACTTATAAACCCTTTTTGTGTAGGAGAATAGCCAATAAACATAGCCTTTGAGCTCCTGGCATCTAACTTGCTCCTATGTTCTCCTGGTATCAACACAAAGCAGAGGCACCCAAATACTCTTAAATGGTCCAGAATGGCTTGCTGCTGTTTAGTACTTCAAATGGAGACAAGTCATGAGGATCTTAGTGGGGATTCTGTTGATGAGGGTAACAAGCAGCCATCACACGCATCACTCCAAAATCTCTTTGGAACATTGGTATGGAACATCATTGATCTTGCTACTTCCATTAGGTGCCTATTCTTCCTCTCAGCCACCCCATTGCTGAGGGGATATAGGGACAGCTTGTCTGATGTATGATCCCATGCTGAGCTAGATACTGCTTGAATGCTTGGCTTGTGTACTCTCCACCATTATCAGACCTAAAGATCTTAATTTTGGCATTGAAATGATTGAGACATGGGTCTGAAAATTCTTGAAAGCTTCCAGAACTCTGTCTTTAGGACTGAATCAATGTTACCCAAGTGTACTTAGACTTCTCATCAATGAAGGTCACAAAGTATTTGTGATTTTCTCTGGATAGACAAGGAGCAGTCCAACACATCAGAGTGAACAAGGTCAAAGCACTTGTCATAGATGCTGCTAGACCTTGAGAAAAACTGTTCTACAATGCTTCCCAAGTATACACGCTTCACACACATCATTTCTCAAAACACAACACCCAGGAAAGCATCAGATTAAGAGCTCTAGCATGGGGATGTCCCAATCTAGCATGCCATATGTTGCTATCAACCTTAGTAGCTGTACTGACCATGGCAGATAGAAGGCTCTGTTCTTTGAAGGTGATAAAGTTCATCATGGCTGTGTCCTCTTTACCAATCAACCGCCCTGTCTTTAAATCTTGAAACTCAACCTCATCTGGTCTGAAAACAACTTGACAACCCAAGTCGACAGTAGCCTTCCTTACTGACAGCAAGTTAGATGTAAACTGAGGCATATATAAGGCAGATGATTCCCTATCAAACAGCTTAAGGTTCACTATCCCTTCTATCTTAACCTAATCTCCATTTGCTATCATTACATTTCCTAAGGCAGGCTTGACATCACTAATCAAACTCCTATCACTAATCATGTGATGGCTAGCTCCTGAATCTATAATGATAGGTTTAGAGTCAAGAGAGTGTGTACCAGCCTTTCTAGGTGAGATAAGGCCTTAGCAGCTTTGATGAAAGAGTTTAGGTCGCTCCTGGTCACTGGTCCATCAATACTGGTCACACCAGCTTCGTTTCTCCATGTTACTCTATTCATTCATGTCACTAATGAATGCTGAATACATGGTCTTCCCTTCCATTGTTTGATTCTCAATATTATTGAGCAAGTCCCTGGCCAACTTGATCTCCATCTTCTGTGGCTTCAGGTTCCTCTTTCTGTGTTGTTTCTTGATCTTCTTATACTCAGGAAACAACTCTACACGTGGCGACTCATTGTAAGATGAACAGGC